>JAADXJ010000721.1:0-15540 GCA_023337735.1 Pythium biforme
ACCCAAGCGTTTACATCGCCGGGCCATGTTACCATCATATCTCATTTGTGCGTCCGTGCGGGCAAGTCGAAGGTGCCGCAAGAGGGGCGGTCGCTGTCCGAACGGGATTGTGAACAGCCGACGCCATCATCGTCGGATGACAGAGACCTCAGAGGCTCACAAAATACGGATCCGTCACGCACGCGCTGTTGACAGCGAGATCCTTGAAGAGCAGGTGCACGTTCTACTGCTCTTGGGATTGGCACCATCTCGGACACGAGGTGACGTCGCCCATCAATCACGCTAGTGTTCGGGGTCCATCTGCAAGCAGATCCGATACTCTCAGTACGAATTCTCCACGCCGTTGATGGGTGTGTCAAGCATGCCACGCATGTGCCTCCATGACGACGATTCAACGTCGGTGCGGGGTTCATCCCGTGATCACATCCCTCTTTAATAAGCTCGAGCCTCCCACAAGTGACCGACAGAGATGAGGATTCGGCGTGATGAGTGGGAATCGCTGGTGTGCCGTCCTTGCCACGATGGTTTCCCGACAGATCGCACAGCGCGCGCACCAACAGACTGGGCACTCGCTCGCATTGAATGTGATTGCCTTGCGCTCTGTGTACATACACGGATATTATTACCAGTGGCAGCGGCGCGTTCCTAGCAGGCTGGGTCGAACAGAAAGGGCGTCACCGCCGGGTCGGCCCGGTTGTATGGACTGGCTTTGTGACAACACGTGAACTTCAACTTCAACTTGTCGAGAGCGTACATCGCCGGTCCATTAAATCGAACGGGAAAGAAAAGGGACCGTCTCGCGCGTTGTCCGCGTTCTTTTGACGGTACATCGACGGTCCGGTTTGTATTAGGATTACGTCCCTATTTTTTATGAGCCCATGCGCTTACATCGCCGGGCCATTCGGACAGTCAGCACCCATCATATCTCATTTGTGTGTCGCGATGGGCAGCCCATCGTCCGTGCGGCCACGTCTGGGATGCCGCAAGATGGCCGGTCATTGTCCGAAGGGATCAATTGACACCACACGAATTAAGAACAGCCGTCTCCATCATCGGCGGATGACAGAGATCTCAGAGACCCCCAAAAGACTGATCCGGCACGCGCGCGCTGTCGACCGCGAGGCGACCACGGCAGAGCAGGTGCACCCTATGTTCCTCTTCGGAACGGCAACAACTTGGCCGCCAGGCGCGGTCGCCCATCCCTCTCGCGTTTCGAGGCGAATCCGACCGCAGGATCTGGTACTCGAGATGCTGTTGATGTGTGTACTCGGCGTTCCCCCCGATCCGACGCCGGGCCGTGGCGCAGAATAACCTCCTCCAGCGTGCTGCATCCTGTGATGAACTCGCGCGAGTCGGCTCGGCTGCTCGAGTAGATGCGAGCGCGTCTTTTGTCGTGGCGTCGCAGTGCACCTGCGAGCGCTGGATGGATGCGTGTACGAGGGGTTGCGCACGCGTGCTTCGCTGCGTGTCCTGGCTCGGTCGTAGCCCTCTTGGCCTCTGGCTCGCGTCGGTGGGACGCTCAGAAACCAACAGAATCTGAAGCGAACAGACAGTGGCCATGCGTATCGCAAAGCGCTGCGGTCTACGTCTGCTGGTGGTGGCACTCAGTTTGGTGAGCGCGGCCCATGCGCTCTCCTGGCGCGAGTGGGCGGCCATCCCCGTGGGCGCGGCGCCGACCACGGCGGTCACGGTCCCGGTCGACAATGCCTCGAACGGCACGTCCCGCGCGCGGCGTCTCGCCGGCGCTCAAGTATCACTGGACGGCGCAATCGCGCTTCTGAACACCATCGCCGGCGGTTCGGGCGCGCTGGAAAACGTCGTGGCCAGTCTGCAGGGCGTCGACTTGAGCGTCATCAGCAGTGCAGTCATGGCCGCGACGACGAGTCCGACCGGCACGAATCCGTCCAAGAAGTCGATCGACGCGGCGCTCGTGAACCTCGAGAGCGCAGTCGATCAAGTCGTGCGCGGCCTCGACCGCATCGTGCAGGCCGTGTACGCGGCGCTCATCAACGAAGACCTCAAGCAAAAGCTCGCAAACGTCAACAACCTCTGGAGCCAGCTCAAAACCAACTTCCCGGCCAAGATGGACGCCGTGACGGCCCAATGCCGCGCGACCATGCGCTCGTCCGCGCAGGCGCTTGTAGACCTCGGCGCCACGCAGTTTGTGGACTCGGCGACGGCCGACGACAAGCGCAAGGTCGCGCACGCGGTCGCCAACGGGATGTTGTCGACCGTCGTGATGCGGCAAATCTGCAGCGGGTTGTCGCTGCCCGACCGCGCCCACGCCGCCGCCGAGACCGCCCAGATCGCCACGTATCTGCTGCGTGTGGCCAAGGAGCTCGCGGACGACAAACTCAAGCAAGGTGCGCAGGGTTACATCGATCAAGCCAACTCGGCGACTGCGCCGGCGACGTCGAATGAGCAGCTCATGAACTCGATCGGCCAGTTTCTCGACGACGGCGCGACGCTGTTCGACGGGCTCAACGCGACGCTCAACAGCGACGAGTTTCGCCGTGCGCTCAGCACGGATCGCAACACAGCCAGTGGGTACGGCGCACTGGGCGTCATGATCGCGGTCGCCGACCGCCAAGAAGTCAAGAACCTCAAGGTGCTCAACAGCACGATCGACGCGACGTACAAGATCCGCGTGGGCGAGTACGTGAAGATCGACCAGAGCGTGGACTTTTGGCACGGCGAGAAGATGCAGCAGATCGACGGCATGCAGAACCTCTTTGGGAGCCAGCACCAGGAGCGCATGAGCGGCCTCAACGCTGTCAACGACAAAGTCCAGGCCGTGACCGCGCAGGCAGCACAGGGCTTTGGCAGCATCCAGACGGCCATGCGCAGCATGCAAGACGACCTCAAGAACCAGATCTACCAGGTTGCCGGCAAAGTACAGGACGACGCCGACGAGACGCGTCGGTACCTCAGCAACGAGATCGAAGTCGCAGGCCAGCGCACGGTCGCGCAGATCTCCCAGATCGACAGCCAGGTCGTCCAGGGCGGGCGCGCGATCGCCGAGGCACTCGTGCGCACGACTGCTGTGGCCAACGCCGAGTTCGACGCGACGCTCGGGTCGCTCAGCAGCGCGTCGGCGTCCATGTCCAGGGCCATCAACGGCGCGGCGCAGCAATTGCAGAGCGCGATCACCACGGGCTTTGACACGGTGCGCACGGTCGTGGGCAACAAGATCGTCGACGCCGCCACGGGGCTCAGCGCCGACTTGGTGCTCGTGGACCGCAAGCTCCAGTTTGTGAACGGCCGCCTCGTCGCGCTGCGCGACCAGCTCGCCAGCGTCGAGAACAAGATGCAGGTCGTGAACGCCATGCTGCGTGCGCTCGACGTGTCGGTCGCCGATGTGCTCGCGCGCCTGCGCAGTGTCATTGCCGACATCACGTCCGTGCTGTTTGAGAATGACTGGACCGCCATGACGCGGTCGTACGACAACTTGCGCGCAGCCTACGCGGCCGTGCTCAAGACGCCCCAGTCGGACGCACCGGCCGCGCTCTTCAAGACCTCGTGTAAACAAGAGAACGCGTACGATTTGTTCCTGTCGTTCCTCCACGTGCTCGACGTGCCCGACGCCGAGCTCGCGCGCCAGCTGCAAAAGTTTAGCAACGATTTGACCAAGTACGAGGCCTTTGGCAAGACTGTGATCGCGTCGCTCCACCAACTCTCGCTGCTCAGCACGACGTGCTCGGCTCTCTCGTACAACATGACGACCGCGGACTTGGAGCAAAAGAGCCGCGAGCACGCCACGCTCATCACGCAAGTAGCGCGCCAGTTCATGCGCCAGTTTGACGAAGTCGTGCCCATCTACATGCTGCGGTTTGTCGTCTCCCAAGAGTTGGAATCCGCCAGCACTGAGCCCTGGGGCGACGCGGCCACGCAGCAGCTCAAGGCGCAGAACCTGTGCGACAAGCTGCAGCGATCGGTCGGCGACTTTGCGCAACTCACGGTCATGTACGCGGGTGGCGACGCCAACGCGCGCCTATCCGTGCGCCACGTCGACGCGCAGTACGCGGCCGCGACCACGGACGTCGCAACGTTCAAGCGGTTCGGCGTCATGCTCAGTAAGAACGCCAAGCTCGCGATCTTCTGGGGCACGACGCGGCAGCTCGCGGGCGTGGACCACACTCAACTCGACCGGGACCGGTTGCTGAGCCAAGGCGTGTTCCGCGGCGACGTGAATGCCACGGCACTCGGGTGCAGCGTCGCGCAGAACGCGAGCTTCTACCCGCACTGCGACGATCAGTGTCATTGCGCGCACTTTGAGAACTTTGCCTCCGCCACGGACCCGTATGGCGGCCGCGCCATCACCGTGCTCAACTCGACCGACGCCACGAGCGACTTTGCGGTCCAGGCCACCGAGGCGCCGATGGTCGACTACATCGTCGAGGAGCTGCTGGTGGACATCAGTGGGTTGGGCGCGTCGGCGTACGGCAAAGTCGAAGCCGATGTGCTGGTGGCGCGTGCGACGAGTCGCCACGCGCCGACGCCGCTTTGGGAAGAGTACACGGACCGCGGCCGCTTCCACGTTGCGCCGTCCGACGTCAAGGGCACGCGGCTGTTCGCCAACCAGCTCACGCTGACGCTCCAGTACACGCGCTTGCTGCGCCGCGTGTTGCCGCTCTTTTGCGACAACCAGCGACACACGCACACGCTGGCCGAGCCCGTGGGCGCGCTCACGTACCGGTGCCGCGAAGTGGCCCATACCACGCTCCGAGACGGCTCGGGCGCGGTCGTGGCCAGCGGCGTGCTGCAAAGCCGCATGGACCAGGCCGTGTGCGCCGTCGCGAGCGCGAGCGCCAAGCAGTGCAAAGTCACGGGCCACGTGAGTGCGCTCGGTAGCGACGTGCAAGGGCTCGAGGTCGGCCGGTACGTGAGCGACCTCACGGTGTACGGCGGCGCGGACTTTGCCGGCGCGTTCGCCATGTGCAAAGGCTGCTCGTCGCGCGCGCTCGCGCAGCAGCTGGGCACGGCCGCGCGGTCGTTTGCGCTCGCGACGCCCAGTGCGCTCGCGCTCGCGTTCCTACCGGCGACTTGCACCAAGCGCACAAGCAGCATCGTCGTGTGCGACGCCGTGGCGGCGACACCGTAGCGCGACGAGCAGCGGCCGCGAACCATGGCGGACACGGCGTCTCCTCTCATTGGGACCAGAATACTGTAATAAGCCAACTTGACCTGTGTAGTCCATCATCTGTAGATAGAGGTGCACCCGCCATCGGAACCGTAACCGTAACCGTAACCGTACCGCAAGCGGAACGCTCATCCCCAGGCACAGGCACATTTGCCGTCCATGAATAGACGACACACGGGCCGCCGGGCCGTCCGCGCCGCGGGGAAGCGAGTCCGTTGCGCGGCGCGCGCAGCTGGTACGACCGCAGGAAACGAACCGACGCCCGGACCATCGCACGGCGGGCCGTTCAGTCCTACGACGGGGTGGACTGAACGTGAAGAGGCGGAAAGGAGACCCGCCTCGAGGCAACGCACGGCACGGGCCGCGAAACGACCACTACGACGCGCGAGCAGACTGCGATTTGCCAGCGTTCGCGCAACCGCCCGCCCGTCGCCTCGCAGCGCCTCGTTGCCGTCCCCCTTCCTTCCTTCTGACACTGCCTCCGCATCACCATGACCTCGCTCGCCGCGCAGATCACGAAGCAAGTCGAGTTTTACTTCTCCGACAGCAACTTCCGCCGCGACGCGTTCCTGTTGGAAGAGACGGCGCGCCACGTCGGCGGCTTCGTGCCCTTCGCCGTGCTCTTCACGTTCAAGAAGCTCGCGGCGCTGACGACCGACCCCGCGGAGCTTGCCGCGGCGCTGTGCGACTCGGCGGTCGTCGAGCTCAACGGCGCGCAGGACGCGGTGCGCCGCACGCACGCGCTGCCGACGCAGGATGATAGCGCCAAGCGTACGGCCGTACTCGCTGGTCTCGGCGCCAAGCTCATCGCGGTCGACGAGATCAAGAAGGCGATCGAGGCCATTGGTGTCGAGCCGGTGTACATCTTGCGCAAGCAGGTCGACAAGCAGTTTACGGGCGTCGCCCACGTTGAGTTTCGCGACGAGCAAGCACTGCAGCGCGTCGTGACCGAGGCCGCCAAGATCGTGGTCCGGTTCCGCACGCCCGCGGTGATGCCGCTCTTTGTCTTCAATTTGCTGACCCCGGCCGAGCAAGGCGCCTTCGAGAATGCCAAGGGAGCGCGCGGTACGACCACCATGCCCGATCAAGTGCGGCCGACGTCGAGCGAGGACAAGTCGTGCCGCTTTGCTGACCAGTGTACGCGACGCGACTGCTTCTACAGCCACCCGAGCGGCCAGCTGTGCCCGTCGTTCCCGGCGCGATGCACCAACTTTAGCAAGTGCAGGAGCCGCCACCCAGCGACGCCGCCGACGGGGGAGAAGCGCGGCGCGCCCGCGTGTCGGAAGGGCGACGCGCGCAACAGAACCGACTGCAAGTTCGTCCACCCGGGAGGCATCTTGTGCAAGCACAATGAAAACTGCCGATCGCAGACTGACGGAACAGTATGTACGTTCCGCCATCTCACGTTGCCGCCAGGAGCTCCAGTTGATGGATTGCCGCTAATCGCGATGAAGACGTCGCCTGCGAAGCCGCCCCGCGACAAGGACGATGCCAAGCGCGCCGCAAAGCAGCCGTCGCCGCCCAAACCAAAGCCCACAGCGTCTCCCGATTCGTCCCCCAGCAAGAAGGCTACTCAAGGGAAAACCCCGCTGACGTTCCATAGTGCTGTGAGTCGCGCCCTCCAGTTGCACGACAAAGTCATCGCAAGGGAAATGGAAGAGTTAGGAGCCGCTGCGGACGCTGCCTCACAGCGCGCTATTGGTGGTGTGGACGGCGCCGACGAGATGACCCGCCGCGCGATGCTGGCCAAGCTGCAGGAGCTGCGTGACCAGCGCGTCGTGTTTGTCGACGTCACCACGCGGCTGACGAACGGGGAATTTGGTGGTGTCCCGCTGTCGGAACCGGACCGCATGCGTGTGCTGAAGCGTGAACTCTACCGCTTCGGCGCACGATTGCCAGCGCTCGCCAAGCGTCTCGAGATTGAGAATTACCTGTCTGGCATGGAAACGCGCTTCACAGTCATCCAGGGCCAGACGGGATCGGGTAAGAGTACGCAGATCCCGCAATACGCAGCCGACTTGCCGTGTTTCGCGGGCAAGCGCATCATTTGCTCGCAGCCACGCAAACTAGCGGCGACGTCGCTCGCAGCTCGCGTGGCCTTCGAGTACAGTGGAGGCAACGAGTGGGCAAAGGCTGGCGGAGACGTTGGCTTCCGCGTCGGTGGCTACGTCAAGGTGTCGGCCCGCACGCGAATCGAGTACGTGACCGAGGCGGTGCTGCTGGACATGGTCGCGCGCGCACGTCGCGACTCGGGAGAGAACCCCTTCGAGGATGTTGGCTGCGTGATCGTCGACGAGGCCCACGAGCGCAGTATTACTTGTGACTTGATCATGGGCTCACTGAAGGAAAACCACACGTCAAAGTGGCCATCACGTCCGCGACCATCGATCTCGATCTATTCTCTGGCTTTTTCGACAAGGCGCCGATAGTCGAGATTCCGGGTCGTATGTTCCCTGTCGAAGTTGAGTACGTCAATCCTGGAGGCCAGGAGGGCGGTGTCGTGGACGCAGACAAGGTCGCGACAGTTGTCTCTCAATGCGCTGGTATGATCCAAGCAGCCTTCCCGGATCCTGTGGACGGCGACATTTTGTGCTTTTTGCCGGGACAGGAGGATGTCCTGCGTGCGAAAGACATGTTCGAGGTGACGATCGCGCGTCAACTCAAGACGGCGACTCCCCAAGATCGCGCGTTCTTGCAGCGTGTTAGGGCACACGCACTCTTCGGAAAGCAGGATCCGGACGAGCAAGCGCAAGTGTTCAAGAAGCAGACTGACCGCAAGGTGATCTTTGCGACGGACGTCGCCGAGACCTCCGTGACAATCGACGGCGTGGTGTTTGTCGTCGACTCGGGACTCCGTAAGGCAATGACGTACGATCCGCTGCGCAACATGTCTTCGCTCAAGGTCCACACTGTGTCTCGCAGTTCGGCTCTCCAGAGGTGTGGACGAGCTGGACGAACTCGGCCCGGGCGATGCTTCCGTTTATACTCGAAGGAAGAATTTGAGGAGATGGAGATCGGTAACACTGCCGAAATCTTCCAACAGCCGCTCACGCTCGCGCTGCTCACGTTATACAGCGTCCGCATTCGTCCACGTGAGTTTCATTGGATCGAAGCGCCGAACGCTGATGCCGTGGCGAGAGCCGAGGCCGAGCTACTGTACCTCGGCGCCGTCGACGAGCGTGGCAACGTGACGCAGCTTGGGCGTCTGGTCGCAGAGGTGCAGGTTGACCCGAAGCACGTGCGACTCATCGACCGCGCCGCGCAGACGGGGCTCGTCCATGTGGGTGTCGACCTTGTCGCCGTCCTCTCGGTGGCCGGAATCGCGTACCATCGTGGGAACAAGAATGACAAGGCGAGCAAGATCGAGGCCGAAAAGAAGCGCGACCAAATGGTGCTGCCAGAACAGGGCGACCTTGTGTCGTTGTTCCGCACATATCGAGCGTACAAAGTGGCGTTGGAAGGACCGACTTCTGACGGAGACGATGCGCCGTCGCCGCCAAAGCCCATAACGAACGAGGTGGATGACGAGGATGAGGACGGAGAAGCGTCAGATGGATGGCTGGTGAACGCGGTCGCAAAGCTCAAGCAAACGAAGCTGGCCACAAACGCAGCGAAAGCTCGCGTTGGAGCCAAGGATGATGATAACGACGATTTTGCGGCGTCGCGAAGCGACACGTCGTCAGTCCGTGGAGATGACGATGACGACGACACGATGAGCGTGATCTCTATGAGCAGCGAAATCTCGGTGGCGTCGTCCGAGGCCTCAACAGCGAGTGCTAAGAAACCAAAGCGCAAGAACAACGAGAAGAAAGCGCGTGCCTGGTGTCTCCAGAATGGGGTCAACTCCAAGGCTATGGCATCGCGTACGCCACAGCCAAGGAACTTCTCAAGACTCTGTCCCGCGCCAAGTCGTGGACACGAGGCAAGGTTGGCGGTGATAGCGCCGCGAACGACTCGGTGAGCAACGATCAGCTGCGCCGTGTCATCGCGTGCGGCTTTTTCCTCAACGCTGCTGCCCTCAAGCCGACGCCTATGACTCGCTACCGGCGCGACGGTCCGCAGTACTTTGCGCTCTACTCGGGCGTGCTCGGTGCGACGTTCAAGGGCACGGCGATGGGTCTGCTAGAAAAGAAGGGCGGTGCGGTGCCCTCGTGGATCCTGTTTGACAGCATTTTGCGACTCAACGCCACGCCATTTCTGCTCGTGACGACGCCCATCGAAGAGGCCTGGCTGCGGGAAGAATCCCCGGCGTTTTACGAGTTGTGCACGCAGCGCCGCGCCGAGTTGCCCGTGAGTACCGTCGAGTACACAAATCTGTCGTTCGCTGTGCTGCGCAACCTGTTTGGAAAGGCCCTAGCTCAAGTCAATCGGTGGGAGGTGCGACTGAAGTGCACACTCAGCATCGACCGGGAGAGCGGCACACTGTCCGTGTTCTGTGCGCCAGTCCACGAGGCGCAGATCCGCGCGACGCTGGATGAGAAGATCGCTGCGCAGCACACGCGGCTCGAGCGCGAGGCGAGCGAGGAAGTGTACATGGGCACGACCCGCGCGGTCATCAGTAACGGTTTCCGCGTGCAGCAGCTACTGTTTGACCGTGAGTTTGTCGCCATCACGGTACGCAACTTGCCGGATCAGAGCGACCGCGAGCTGGAACAGCGCTTCGTCACATGGACGCGCTCGGCCAGCTGTGGTGCCGACGCGATCCGGTCGGTCGACGTGCTGCGCAACAGCAGCGGCAGCAACGCTTCGGTCTCAGTGACGGTCTCGTTCACGACCAAGGAGGCTGCGAACAAGGTATATGAGCTCATGCGTGGCGACACGAGCGGCGGTGCCGCCGGAGAAGCGCTCACCGTCACGCCGCTCCGCAAGCTCGGCGACATATCGAAGGATTCGGCGGTTGGCGCAGCGGAGTTTGCCGGCCGCATCAAGCTCACGTGGGCGGACGGCGCGCCGACGGGCGACGCCAAGGTGTTCTTCCTTACCCCGCACGACGCCAATACGTTTGTGCGCACGGCGCGTGCGATCTTCCAGTCGACGACCATGAAGGCGTTTGCCGCCGGCCAGCTAGCGACGGACAACGCCACCGGCCAGAACGCAGGCAACTTGCCGACGATCGGACGCGCGACGGTGCGGTCTCCACCCAAGCACAAGTCACAGAACGGTCAAGCTGGTACTGGTCAGCCGGCTCCGTTAGCCCCAACGAGGAAGGAAACGACGGGCGGCGCCGACGGCTTTCTCATGGTGTTCGACACGGATGCGATCGGGGCCATGTCGCTCGAGCAACAGTCGCGGCTTCGCTTCGGTGTGAACATCAAGGGCGGCTTACCGCCGTCGATGGACGAATGCGAGCTCACCAATACGATCCGCCGTACGATCCCGGGCGTCGGATACGCGAAGGTCTCGCGCAAGCCGATCGCTTCGACCATCGCGCCTACGGAAATGGAACTCGAAGTGCGTTTCCGCCGCATGCTGCCGCTGCTCACGTGTCTCGACGACACATCTGTGCACACAGACTTTGTGGATCAGGCCACGCACCGCGCGGGCGTCGTCGTATTCTGTCGCGATTTGCCGCGGCTCACCGAGACGTACCAAATGGCGCGCGACAGTCCCCTGTGGGAAGAGCTCGAAAAGCCACACGGCCAACGTATCCGGATGGAGCTCGAGCACTCGTTCACGACGGCGCTCCACGCCGAGGTGCTTCACTGCTTCCGCGAGCAGATCGCGGGCATAATCACGTACGCGCGCGCCAAGGGCGTCAACTACCAAGAGTCGCAGCCCACTTCACTCTCGGCGTCGTCATCCGCGTCCAAGAACATGGTCACGCTCAAGTTTCTCGGCGAGCTACGCGTGCTGCAGCGCGTCAAAACCAAGCTCGACGAGTGCCTGCAGAGCGAGAAAGTTGAGAGCCCAGACATCCACTTACTGTTCTGCTCGATTGCGCGCTACAAGCTCGCGGCAATCACGGACAAGCACAGCGCGGAGGAGAATGCGACGCTGCGGTACTTTATCCGCTGGATCGTCAAAAAGAACGAGTACTGGGTGTACGGCGACGCGCTGTCGCGCGCGCACGCGGTCGCGATGCTGCACCGCCTGATAGCCGAGCTCAAGTCGCTCGACATCGTCGACCGCGGGATCCGCATTTCTGTCAAGAAGGATGGCAAGCCCTATGCGGCCAAATCCGGCGGTAGCGCGGTCCCAACGACCAAGACGCCCAACATTCGACAGTGGCTCGCGGCAGCGCCGACCGCGCGCGCGCTGTACTCGTACTACGTCATGTCGAATCGATTGATCTACGTCGCCGGCTCCGAGGCCCAGGTCGCGGCGGTAACGCAGGCGCTCCAGAAGGACGGCCTTGCGTTCCAGCCACCCAAGTGGAGCGCCACGAAGTACGGCGACGCCGCGAACCAGGCCAAACCCGACTGCGGCGTGTGCTACATGACCGCGGAGGAGCCCAACATCGTGCTGCCAATCTGCAACCACACGTACGACCTCGAGTGCATCCAAAACATGATCAAACCGGCGACCTGTACGTTCCCGCTCGTCTGCCCGGCCCCGGGCTGCGGCCAATCGCTGCGCGTCGACGACGCAAGCAAGATCCTGAACGATGCCGACGCATTCAGCTCGCTCGTGGAGACGGCCGTGCTCGACTACGTCGCGCGCCACAAGACCGAGGCACTGATCTGCCCGAAGCCCGGTTGCAACCAGATTCTCAGCACGGCGACGATCACAGGCACAGTCAACGCCGTTGGCGGGCGCTCGGTCTACTGCGAGCAGTGCGAGAAGTCGTACTGCCTCGAGTGCACGGAGGCCGCGACCAAGCCTGTGGCGCGGCACGCCAAGCAGACCTGCGAACAGTTCCGCTCGCGTCAGCTATCACCGCAGATCGCACAGCACCTGCGCGTGTCCAGGAGCAGATCCTCAACGTCGCGTGTCCGCACTGCCACTCGGTGTTCCTCGACTTTTCCGGCTGCACGAGTGTGCAGTGCGGCAACGCGACGTGCGGCCACTCCTTTTGCGCCAACTGCCTCGTGTACAGCTCGACGTCGTCGAGCGACACGCACCACCACGTCGCACGGTGCCCCAACAATCCGAACCCCGCGAGTGCGGGCGGCGTCAAGGGTTACTTCACGACCGACGAGCAGCTCGCGGCCGTGCACCGTGCACTGCGCACGCAGAAGCTCACGGCGTACTTTCGCGAGCGGCTCCCAAGCGAGCCCATGCGGTGCGCCGTGTTCCGCAAGCTACAGCGTGACCTCGTGGACCTCGGCGTAGAGCTTCCCGTGGCGCTGCAGGCCGCCCACGCAGCGCACGACGCGAGCTTCATGTTTGGCGACGACGGCGACGACGACGACGCTGAGACACCGCAAGACGCGGCTGTGCGGCGCCACGTGCAGCACGTGCGCGAGCAGCTGCTCAACCTCAAGTGCCCGAAGTGCCAACTCGTGTTTGTGGATTTCGACTTTGACTCGTGCGCGGCGCTCACGTGCGCGAATCCGTCGTGCTCCGGCGGCATCTGCGCGTACTGCCTCGCGCAGTGCGGCAGCGACGCGCACGGCCACGTGAGCAAGTGCCCCCAAAACCCGAACCGACCGTACTACTACACGACCGAAGCCGAGTTCCTCGCGGTTCATAAAGAGCGCCGCGAGGGTCTCGTGGCCAAATATCTCACCGAGACCGTGCGGCCGAAAGACGGCGTCGACATGGTCCAACGCGTCAAGGCCGCGCTCGTGGACGACTTCCGTAGCATTGGACTGGACATTGCCGCGGTCTAAAAAGAGTGCGGGGGGTAGAGTCCCAGGAACAGTGTCGGCCTCTCCCGGTGTACGATTGAAGGTACAATAATCGTAAGAACGTTAGTGTCTTTTGATGCGACAGAGATCTCATTCAAAGACTAAAGTACACACTCGAGCTGCTTCCACGTCGCACGCGGTCAGTGTCACCGGTGCCATGGTCGATGACTTCCAATCGGATAGACCCCTGAGAGTTCCCATAGACAGCTCTCAGTACTGCCCCTTCCGTGCTGCGTGTTCGGGACGGCGAGTAGCTACATCACACGCGAGCCCTTCGCGGTATCCGGGCCAATCGCACTAGATGCAACGTTCGACGCGGTACGTTGGGCACGCGTGCCGCAGGAACGCTCTTGGTACATGAACACGCGGGGTCCGCCATAAGTGGTGAGAAAGGTCCTGAGGTCTACCGCCGAAAACATCGTATTCCACAGCCTGGGCATGGACAACAAGGTGTCACATCGTCCGTCGCCAAAACAGAACACTCCGTCGCCATTCCTCCAGGAGGCGTGTTAGCATCCTCAGGTGCACGATCGACAGTCAGTTTTCGCACACATCAATCCAGCATGTACACATTCCCCTCAACTACCAGCTCCTTTGACTGTGCTCGCCGTCGTCTGGACTCGACGGAGTCCCGCACGCTTGGCTCGTCAACAACCGTCCAGCTGTCTGGATGCTTCTTTGAACGGACGCGGTAGGTGGCCTAGTTACTGCAGCAGCAGCGCCGCGCACGAAACATCCGAGCCAAAGCGCGCGGCCATCGCACTCTCGAGGTTGCTTCGGTTCTGTCGGGCCTTGTGGAGCAGCGACTCGGCCAGCAGCTGGCCCTTGGACGCGCGAGGCGACTCGTCGGGGGCAGTGTGAAGCTCGTACCGGCTGTGCAACACACAGCACCCCGTAGTAGTCGAGCGCGTCAAGGCGGTCCACCCGCGCTCGCGCGCATGCGCGCCGCCGCCGCGCACAGCGACCACCGAACTCCACACAAACAGCTTCATGTCGGCCGGCTCGAAGACCTCAAGGAGCGTGATCCCGTCGACGGCCACGCGCGCGCTCGGCAACTCCATCGAGTAGTCCCTCTCGGACACGCCACATCCGAGCCGCAGCTGGCACTGTGCGCAGCAAATCACCGAGAACAGGAAGCGTCAGTACGTAGTCGCCAGTGGGCACACACACACACACCGTAGCACAACACAACTCGCCTGGACCGTGCAGCTAAACGCCTGCGGCTTGGCCGACGGGAGCGAGGCGCTGAGTACGCCCGTCACGTGCTCCCAGCCGTCATCGAGGCTGCACGGGATGAGTGCGGCCGCGACCATTTCAATCACCGGTCCGCACCCTGGCGGACGCACGACGCGCGTGTACGACTCGGTGAGCACTCCGTCGCGCGTCGCAGCGGCCAGCCCCACACTCGCCTCGGCGGAAAACGCCCGGAGCCGCGCGGGGAGATCCTGGGAAAGTGCACAGCGGCCATTCGCCAGCGTAGCCACCACGTCCAGCCGCGTGGACATCGATGGCAAAGTGGCCGCGGCGGCGTCGGCGCCGACGCAGAGCCCGGCTTCGTGCACGCGCATCTCCTTGAGCAGGTCCTGTACACACTGCCGATCGAAAGAGGCGTCCACCGGCCGTTAGATACTAGTAAGCCTCCCGTGATGGGAGACCAACCAACAGAACCTCACCTTCAGGTCGAGCCGCTTCTTGACTGCATGTGCGAGCGCGACGGCGACGCGGCGCTGCTGCTCCAGCGCCGCGCACAGGCGGCGGTTCAGCGCGCGCGATTCGTTGAGCTGCCACGCCGCCACGGTCGCGGCCTCCGACGCGGATGTAGCGCGCACCAGTCTCGCCGTGTTGGTGGCGGCGGCAACGTCGCGGCGCCGACGGTGGTCATTGGAGTGCACGAGCAACGTGTCCCGTCGCGTCTCGAGCACCGCCGCGAGCGCGCGCAGCTGCAGGAGCTCGGCGCGTTTCTTACGGTTCGACCGCGCGGCCGCCTGGATGTCTCGCGCGCGCTTCGTGGCCGCTTTGGTGATCGAGGGTGATGATGGAGGCGGCAGAAGCGGAGCAGTCCGCAGTGACGCCGCACCCAACGCCACACCCTTTTCGCTTGCATTCAAGTCGGTGTCGCCATCGGCGTGGACATCGACCGGATAGTGGGCATCCACGAACGCGAGCGCCGCCTCAAGCGTCGAGAGTTCGTCGTCCACCAGCATCGTGTGGGTCGTCTCCAGCAGCGAAAGGAGCGAGAAATGGCGGAGAGGAAATTCACGGTCTCACCTACAGTATGAAGCGCCACGCTGGACTTGGATGATGCAATCTCGCCCATCAGATCGTCTCCTGATCCTGATGATGCAATCTGTCTCTCCCCTCGGCCACGGTGTCGCAGACCACCGTAACGGTGCGGAAAGGCGCGTGTTGACGCAGTTCACCGTCCGTCGCACCAGAGACGAGCCAAGCACTCGCCTACAAACTTCAAGGTATAGTCCGTACGAAGACAACTGGTTGACGCCATTCCGACCAACCGATACCTGAATCGCGAACTTCACAAGCATCGTAGCCCTGAAGGCGTTATGGTGTCCATTTCCACAGCGGAACCAGCGGCCCGTGGCTTGGGAGCGC
>JAADXJ010000722.1:0-15525 GCA_023337735.1 Pythium biforme
CCCTCTTCCTTCGGTTCCTCAGGGCGCATGTTGTCTTTGCTGCCGTCTGCCATCTCTGTTGGGAAATGACAGGCGAGCGAAGCGTCGCTTGGCGACGGGTGACGCTGCTCACTGAACTGCGCACGCAAACACCCATTATCTATTTTATCTTGTAGCTGAGCACGAAAGACAGCGATGAAACGCCAATTGAAAAATCCATCTGCGGTTGGGAAATCGCCCAAGCGGAACGGTCTTGGTCACGGCTATTTGTTTCCTCTTGGAAGTGAGCCTTCTGAGCAAAGATGTGGTGATCTTGGAGGGCTTTAACTACACTGAGCCGATCAGTGCGCGCCGAACCTTGATGCGGCAGGCAACGATATCGTCGCTGCCGACGATGCCAAAGTCGTCTTTCATGAGCACTGCGAGCTGGACGATGTGGTCGACGGTCATCCTCTCGAGATCCGCGACCGTGCGAGGGAACGGCGGTGATGGGTACTCCTCACCAATGCGAACGGGGGCATGGCCGTATACGTTATCATACCGATACTGAATGCCGGCCTCGCTCACTTTGACATACCGATGGAGTCGATCGTTGCGGCGCGCCTGATCGCGTAGCGCAGCCTTGAAGAGCAGCTGGTTCTTCGCCTTGCGCACCGAGTTCTTGAGCAGAAGCACTTCGTGCCGAAGACTCTCGATCTCGCGCCTCAAGTTCTTCGCCTCGCGCTGCTGATCGCCTCGCAGTCGATGGAGTTGCTGCACGAGCGGCTGCAGCACCACATTAACTTCGACGCCCAGAACAAGCGGAGCAGCAACAGCAACCCCGTCTTCCATGCGACCGCCGTACCGCGCCACGGCGTGTTCGTTGAGAAGCGCATGTTCTCTTAGACGCGCGTCCATCGCCTCTTTCTGCGTGACGCGTCCGTGGCGTGCATGGAACTGCCGCGCCGCGCTCTCGTCGAATGCCGCCTGCAGCAGCGCGTCGTCGAGCTTCGTGCCGGCCACGACCGCCGGCGCGCGCGTGCCGCGCAGATACACATCGCCGATCTCACTGGTCTCGCGCTCGAGCGCCGGGTAGTCGCGCGTGTACGTTGCCATGTTTCCCTTCCTGTGGGTTCCCCTTGGTTGCAAGTTCGAGTTTCCCGCCCCAACTTTTTCAGCAAACGGCAACTTCAATCTCCAAACCAACGTTGGTTTGATTCGATCCTTTAAACCAACGTTGGTTAGTTTCCAATGCTGTGCCCATGGTCACCAGACCAGCAGCTGCGCGATGCGCTGGGCGCTGTACATGGCCGACTCGCGCCATGGCACGCGCTGCTGGGTGCGCGCATCGTCGCGGCCTTGCTGATCCATGGGGATTTCCTGGATGAGCGCCATGACCGCGTCCGTGTGGATGCCTTTGCCGGCGATGAAATCGTCTTTCACGCGGAGCACGCCGCTCCACGTGTTCTGGAGGTTGGCGGCGTTGCACAGCCGCACAAAGAGGCTGCGCTCGATCCAGTCGACGCTGCCGTCGATGATGAGCGCGACGATGAAGAAGAAGAACATGTTGCGCCGGTGCTGCGCGACCGTCGGGCCCGCCGGGCCGTGAGCCTGCGCGGCGTACAGACGCAGCAGCGCCAACAAATCCTCGAGATCGTCCAGGACATGGCGCGGGCACGGCTCGTCCGTGAGCTCGAGGCAGCGGCAGCCGTCGACGACGGGCCACAGCTCCGGCTTGAGCCACTGGCGGCGCATATGCTCGATCATGATCTCGACGTTCGGGTGGATGCAGCGTTTGCACACGAGCGACACGCCCAGGATCCGCACGTAATCGACGCGCTGCGATGGCACAATCTGATCGTCTTGCAGGGAAAAGGTCTCGAGCAGTGACACGACGCACGGCGGTCCGATGATGCTCACGCGGCAGTTGAGCATGACGTTGAGGATCGTCCAGGCGTTCATGGCGCCGTTGATGGGCAGCACGAGCAGGCTCAGCACGCTCTTGGCGGCCGCTCGCCACACGACGCGCTTGATGAGCAATTTAAAAAGCAGCTTGACGGCGTACCGCTTGGTCTTGTACACCATGAACGACATGCACAGTACGATGCGCGGCGAATCCTTCATCGGGTCGATACCAAAGAGCTTGTCCTTGCGGTGGCCCACTTGGAGCGCGGCCCTTGCGATCGCGCGCGTGAGGAACTCGCGCTCAGCGTCCTGCGGATACAATTTGAGGTTGGTCGTCACGGTGAGTCGGAACGCCGCGATCACGGCCGTGAGGTACATGCCGTGGACTTCGAGGATGGACACGGCGATGTTGATGAGCATGAGGTAAAAGTAGTACATCGTCGAGTGGTCTTCGTCGAGCAGCGTCTCAAGCCCCGTGGAGATCAAGCCACTCAGGATACCCGCGAGCGAGCCAATACACACGGCGGTCCACTCGATCAGTCGGATGCGGCGTCTAATATGCACGGAAAAGCCCGTACGTTGCGTGCCGGCACGACGCGTCGCGGACGGGCCAGGGAAAATCACGGCCGAGGCCTCGTTGTCGAAGCGCCGCGACGTCGCCGTGGTCTTCTTGGTCTGTGCAAGGTGCTCCATCGACGTGCGCGTGAGATATTCAATGCCGATGCGCTCGATCGCGGATTTCGTGGCGCTCTCGCGGTGGAATTGGGAGGTCGCGGACGACGAGCGCTCGAGAAACGACGTGCGCCGGCTCGTAAACGACAGCAGGCGCTGGCTCATTTTCCTCTCGTGGCGCGGCAGCGCCACCGCGGGCTCCAGTGGCTGCGTTGGGGCTGACGACGCCGACGGGATGCTCTGCCCCGACACTTGTCGAATGAAACTCGGGAGATCAGCAAACATATCGATCGTGAAGAACGTCTCCGTGGCCGCTACGACCGGCGCGAGCGTGTTGTGGTACGCCGAGTCCACGAAATCGCACCACTCGACGCTGCCGTCTTTGTCTCGGTCGAGCACTGAGAAGATGCGGTCGAGCTCGTCGTCGCCAAACGCCAAATCGAGTTTTTGCGTGGCGATCTCGAGCTCAGCGCGCGTCATGCCTTGGTTGCGGTCGCCGTCAATCTTCTTGAAGCCGTACTTGAGGCGCTTGCAGCGCAGCACGAAGTCGTCTCGCGGCAGCGAGTTGCAGGCCGCGCACATGACCACGGGCACGCGGTACGCGGCGGTCAGTGCGTCAAAGCTCATCGTACTGATGATCGGGTCCGGCGTGTACTGAGCGACCGCGTCCTTGGCTTCCTGCGCGTCCATACCGATCAACTCAAGGAGCACGAGCAGCTCGCGGCGCGTCAAGGCGCCGTTGCCTTCGCCGTCGCAAATGTCGAAGAGCACGTGCAACTTCAGCAGATAATCCTCGCCAGCCATTTCGTTCAGACTCGCGAGGCGCAGCAGCGACGCACGTGGGGACGTCGGCTTGTCCTTCCGATCGCGCTTGAGCTTACCCGACGCCGTGCGCTCGTCGTAGGACTCGGGGAAGACCGCTTGGATCGGAGCACGTCGCATCGAGTTGCGGCGCGCGCCGGCGCCCTGAGCACGACCCGTCGGACTCTCTCGCCCGGCCTCGTCGTCCGTCAGCCCGCCTGGCAGGGCGCCTTTGTCGCCTGGCGGGGTGCCATCGCCAACGCCGCGACGTAAGCGACTCGCAGCCGAGCTGTCGGAGCCCGGGGCAGCGGCGACGGCGCTCCGGAGGTTCTCGGTCGACGGCGACGAGAATGGGAGCACGCGGCGCGCTGATCGATTCATCCTCTGGCCATGGACACTGCTGCGGATTGGCCCCCGCGGCGCATTGTTTTGCCTACCGTTCGCTTTCCCTTCACTGTGACGGGTGACCTGGTCGGCGTTTCTTTCCTCTTGTCGGGGCTAATTCTGGATGAGACCAGTCGATGCGATCGAGTTGTTTATGAACTGGTGCTCCGCGAGACGCAGCACGTGGATACTAACGAGACTCACAAAGATCAGTCCGAAGCCAGCGCCTGCGTACTGCTAAGCATTCAGGAGTACTAACTGACTAATAAATAGCAGGTGCCATCCGCTGCTGCTGTGATAGAGCTTGTTCTGTATGTATATATACTTCTCTTGAAAACCGTGGTCCCAGCGACCACGAAAGATGAAAATGAGCCCTGTGAGTGGACAAGGGTCAGTACAAACTTCAAGTGTCTGAGAAATATGCCGTATTCTCGAGTTGTTTGGCATTTGGACCAACAACGTTCGGTAGATACGGGTACACTGGGAGGCGTGGAAGCTGGCCAGAGCTTCGGCTGCATTGCTCCATGCTCTCGATCACAAAATGTTGGACAACTCGGTGGAGAAAGAGACAACCGAAGGTTTGGGCGAGGCCTGTAGGAGCGGAGCAATCGCTTTGCATAGTGATATTGTGCGGTCTGGCAATCACTGCGTCCGCATGGTCCTCCATACTGCACCTCTCTATGAGTATCGTGCGCATCGCTGACCTGCTCGGACTGCGAGCACCACGATCACGCACTCCAGTCTACTGTTGCTGATTCAGCCGTGTTATCATCTGCCGTGTCGTAATTGAGCGCACCCTGGTTGCCAGCCATGCCAGCTCGCGGTGCGCGGTTGCGACTCAGTGCTGCCGTCGCTCGAGGTATTTACTTTAGGCGACCAAAGTACGGAGTCCGTGCGCTGTGAAGTTCACACTACGGACTGCTCAGCAGGCAAATACTAGCTCAGGTATAGTATTACGATCGTTGGGTGCCCTTATCTCTGCAGAGACTTGCGCTGTGTGCGACACGAGCTGCCGAGAGCGAGGCCGACGCTTCCAGCACAGATAGGATTCAGTGCGTCACAAAGCGGTCGCATCCTCTTCCCCTCTGATGGCCGCGGACATAGCGAGGTGTCTCTACTACCGGGATGACACGGCAACGGTGAGCGTGCAATGTGCACTAGCTTGAATGATCCAAGCAGATCTTGCGCGCAAGTCAAACGTGTCGACTTCAACCTGGCAGCTGTGAGCCCTACTTTTGAATGAGTGAACTCCTAAGGGAAACCTTAGAAACTATAGAAATGTTAGTGTTGTATGATCACGGAACTCCGTGTGAACATACTGAAGTACGTATGCTGTAGCGGAGGGACACTTCAAGGTCTCACGTGTCGGCCGAGTGTACAGTACCGGGATTCGTACGAGCGTACCACTCGCAGCCATCGGGTCACGACTCGTTCACCCTACAGTGGGGCAATCGCCCGACGGGAGTCACGCGGTCCCGCCAGGCAGTTGCCACATTCAACGGATTGCCCACACTGTGACAAACTATGTACTGCTACGGTACCGGATATTCCGATCTCCATATTCGACGCGGTCCACTATGTCACGTTGTGGACCGCGTCTGATATGGGGATTGGAAAATCCGGTACCGTAGTACAGTAGTACACTGGAGCTCGGTACACTCGCCACTGGTGTATGTATCTCAGACACTGCAGCTCACTGGATGGGATTGGCTTCATCTGATGTGCTCTACTGTGTGTCGGTTGTCGGAATCAACTGGAAACGTCAGGGCGACAGCGCCCGCCCTAAACCTCGAGAGCCTTCCCGCGTCGGCGACCTCCTACAGTCTAGGCTAGACGGATGAGTTTGCAAGTCTGAATCCAGAGCTCGGGACGAGATCCAGAGTCTTTTTGAGAGTTAGAATGGGGGGTTAACAAAAGACTTGTAGCGACCGCTTTGGGTTCTAACTCACGACGGCTTGCTCGCCTTGTATCAGGTGGGATGCACAAGATCCAGTAGCGATAGCTTCGTGGCAGACGACGCTCTCGTAGTGAGATTCTCACTAAGTGAGTCACTTGGGCCGTTTGCCTTTCGCAAGGAAGATGCTAGAGATCACTTAGGGCCAGCGTGGGATGGATGTCTGAAAGTAGACCTGGGCCGGTTATGCCTCGTGTGCGCCAGACTATGGCTGGCCCAGAGCCTCTGGCCGCCGGACTGGCGAACGCGAGGCATCATACCGCCCGGAAATCAGGGGATGGCAACGCCTTTGTGGTGCCCTCTTCTGATGTCCGGGGTTTATCCTTCCCACTGAGCCACCACGCAAATGGACTGGCCGTCGATCGAATCGGCCTTATCGATCACACAAGCGTGCCGATCAATCCAGTGGCGGAGGGTTCACATGAGATTCTCGTGCAAAGTTTCCGTTGTGTATTGAGCACTTGCGATCGACTGGCAACACCGACGACCGCAGAAACGCCCGAGAGCTGGGACCAAGGGCCTCGTTCCCTCCCTTCCTGACGTGGTTCCCCAAGTCAGGAGGAAATGCGCCACTAAAGCGGTCACCATAAGAGATACGCCCCGCGACACGTGAAGTGATCCAAAGCTAGCTTGCTCTCATGAAGCCCGCTCCGCTTACCAGCTTATCCACCTCTCTGCTCGCTAGCGACCGTCTTCCAGCCGCGCCTGCCGAAGGTATTGCGCTGTCGATCCAGGACCTCCACGACGACATTGACGACGACGTAAGGGATGAAACGGCCCACGACCACAAGCTGCGCGCGCACTTCAAGTCGCTGGACGTGGACCGTTCGGGACGCGTGACGTTTGCGCAGATCTCGGGTCTGCTCGAACGGGATTTCGCGACGGCCAAGCTGCAGCTACGCGGCGGCCTCGACGTTGCGACGGCCACGACACTCTTGTTTCAAAAGGTCCACGCGACCGACGGTATACTCACCTATGCGCAGTTCCACAACGCCTTTTGCCCGTGCGTTGCCCCGTCGGACAGCACCCCCCCGCAGCCCGTGGACACGCGACAACGCCGACTCGCAGACTGGTACGCCACGCACCGTCTCCGTGTCTGGTGGCTCGTGGCCTACGCGCTCGCGAACGTCGTGGCCTTCTCGTGGGCCTTCTACTCGTACAAGGTCGACCCGGCGCTGCGCTACGGTCTCCGCATCGCGCGAGGCGGCGCCAAGATCGCGATCCTCAATGCCTTCTTGGTCATGCTGCCGCTGCTGCGGTCGATCACGCAAGGGCTCAAGCGGTCCAAGACGATGTGGAAGTTTGTGCCGTTCGACGACGCCATACTGGCCCACAAGATCTGCGGCTCCATGTGTCTGCTCGGTGGCGCGATCCACGTGGGCGCCCACATCAGCAACATCGTACATCTCTACTTCTTCGCGACGCCCGACGACATTACCAAGTCCATCTTTGTCCAGCGCAACGTGCCCGTGTTTCGCGACGGGCTGCCGCCGTTCACGACGCTGCTGTTCACGCAGCCCGTGTGGACGGGCGTCGTGCTCGTCGTGATCTCGCTCATCTCATTCCCGCTGGCGGCATTCCCGCAGGTCCGCCAGGGCCGCTTCAACCTCTTCTGGTACTCGCACATGCTCTTTGGCGTGCTGCTTGTGATGATGTGCTTCCACGACGCCGCGTCCTGGGTCGTGCGGGCGACTTCGTACATCTGGATCGTGCCGGTGGCCACGTTGTACCTCATTGAACGTCGCTTCCGCTATGCGAAGATGTTCACCGATCCGGTGAAGATTGTTGAGGCGACCATGCTAGACCGCGCGTGCGTGGTCTACCTGGAGAAGCCGCGCCGCTTCGTGTACCGACCCGGGATGTACCTGCTGCTCAACTGCCCGGAGATCTCGTACCACGAGTGGCACCCGTTCACGATCTCGTCGGCACCGGCGGACAACTACCTGAGTGTCCACATGCGCGACGCCGGCGACTGGACGACCGCGTTCCATCAACGTATCGTTGAATGCCAGCGAGAGCCCTTGCGTGAGTACCCTGTCCTGTACCTCGATGGCCCCGCGGGCGCGCCTGCCGACGATTTTCACCGGTACGCGACCTGTATCTGCGTGGCCGGTGGCATCGGCGTCACACCGTTTGCGTCCATTCTGCGCGATGTCGTGCACCGCTGGCACAACAAAGAGCGCGCTACGACGGAATCAATGGCCACGCGCAAGATCTACTTCCACTGGCTCACGCGCGCGCAGGAGTCGCTGCGCTGGTTCGAGCACACGATGCACCAGATCCAGGCGCTGGACCGCGACCAGCTCATCGACGCCCACCAGTACCTGACTGCACTCCAGGATACGGAGACAGCGCTGTTGCTCCAGGCAGTGCAGCGCGTCGTCCACGATCACACGGGCCGCGACGTGTTGTCCGGGCACCACGTGCGCACGCTCACGCACTTGGGCCATCCGGACTGGCACGAGCTCTTCCAGGCCGCGTGCCGCGACCACGCCGGTGAGAACGTCGGCGTCTTCTCCTGCGGGCCGCCGGCCATGGAGCGCGAGCTGCGCGCGCTCTGCAAGCAGTACTCGCGCCGCACCAAGAGCGGGACGGTCTTCGAGTTCCACCCCGAGCGCTTCAGCTGATTGTTGGATCTGGTTGCAGTCAGGAATGCATGTCAGGTACTATTTGAGTTATGATCCATCCAATATCCAAGCTGGTTACGTGTACCCGGATATACTCAGCGTGTTAGTATCAGCATCAGAACAATCTTCAGACCTGGGACGATTCGCTTGGGCCGCGCATTAGCTCCCAACCCCCCAGGAAGCAAGGAAGCGAGAGATGAAGCTCGGGTTCGCGTTCAAGAAGACCAAGAAGAGCGGGCTTTTGGCGGCGCCCGGCGCGGGTGTAGACGGGGCAACCGTCGCGCGCGCGTTCGACGCGGCGCCCGCGAAGAAGAACGCCGCCGCCGAGCGCGTGTACGTGACCGACTTTGACCCGTCGGCGATCGCGCTGGGCGTGGGCGACGACGGCAAAGCGAAGCCAACGCTCGTGATCCCGCTGCGCAAGACCAACGAGTGGAAGGCCGCGCAGGCAGCAGCGCTCGCAGCCGACATCAGTGGCGAGGCGGGCGTGCAAGCGCCAGAGGAAGAAGAGAAGACGACGACAACCGAGGACACACGAGAGCACGAGCAGCTCACGGAGGACGAGATCGCGGCGCAGCAGCTGCTCGCGGACGTCAAGGCGCAGCAAAATGGCGAAGAGCGTAAAGTCAACGAGACGCTTGTGATTCAGATGAAGAGCGCTGTCGACGAGAACGATCCGCTCGCCGAGAAGCGCGCCAAGCTGTTCAACTTGGACGCTGAGACCAAGGACCCCAAAGGCGTTCCTATCTTGCAGCAGAATGCGGTTCCGGGCATGGATGAACTCGCGGACGTGACCGAGAAGTATCGCCACGACGTGGCGCTGCGTCCGGACGCGTTGGACGTGCACAGCGAAGTGTACGAGACGATCCCCGTGGAAGATTTCGGTGCGGCGATGCTGCGCGGCATGGGCTGGAAGGGCACCGTGGAGGAAGACAAAAACGCCGACGACCCGAAGCCACGACAGAAGCTGTTGGGGCTCGGCGCCACGGCCAAGCCCAAACTCGCGGGCGACAACAAGAAAAGTCATCACAAGTCGTCGTCGCGCCGCGCCGAGAACCAGCCGCGCAGTAATGGGTTGAACCAGCGTGAGGATGGGAAGACGTCGTCCAGACATGACAAGATGCGACGAGAGGACGAAACCGACAGAGGAGAAGGAAGTAGAGAAACCGAGTCGTCGCACACCAAAAGTCGAAACCACGAGCGTGGCAGTGGCAAAGAGCGAGACAAATCGTCGCGCACATCGGACCGCGACCGAGACGACCGCCGAAAAGATCGCGATCGCGACAACGGCCACGGGCGAGACCGAGACCGCGGGCGTGACCGTGGTCGCGATCGTGATCGCCCAGAAGACCGCGACCGCCAAGACGACAGAGACCGGCGCGACGACCGCGATCGTCGAGAAAACCGCGACAAGCGGAAGCGCAGCCGTAGCCGCGACCGGTCGAGCGACCGCAAGAAGAGCAGCAGCAGCCGTCGATAGGAAAGATCCGCAGAAAGAGATATCGCCCGATCGTCGACATACACACGTGACACGATGTATTGATACACATGCCGCTACGGCACCTGCGGGGTCGATGATCCAAAACCAAACTGCTATTACTACTTACATGTGGTGCGGCGGATTCCCCACGCCCGTGATAAGCGACGTGTCTAACTTGATCGGCAGCGGCGGGATCGTATTGCACACGTCGCTGATCCTAGTTGGTCAGAGAAAACAAACCGGAATCGTTAGCCACCGACTGTGCAGAGCTGTTGCCATGACACGTACGCGGAGGCAAGCGTGTGGCAGTTGTCGCGGAATTTCATCATGACGTCGCGATTCTCGCTGGCCTTGCCGTTCAATAGGTTGTTGCGGATCGTGTTGATGGCGTGGACGTTCTCCTGGAAGAGCGTCGTCAACTGCGATTCGTCCAGCGGCTGCTGACTGGCCATGTTGAGCAGCTACAAAGGCACCGCCGTCGTGTTAGCTTTCTGGGTTCCACTGCCAACGGTCCTGCTTCCGTACCTCGGCTGTGTGGTCAATGCGCATGCGCTTCGCGTGGTAGGACTCGCGGCCGGCGGCGTCCGCCGCGACATCGAGCGCCTGCGCCTTGACACGGAACGCGACGTCGCGCACGCATTTGCCCGGGACCATCGCCGCGATCTGGATGTAGCGCGTGACATTGTCGTACGACTCGGCCGGGTACGCCGCGAGCCCGCGGTGGAGCAGCTGGAGCTCCTGGGCGGACCACACGGCGTGGGCCGTCGAGTAGACCACGGCCGGCGAGATCGAGGGCAAGTAGTCGGACGCCTGCGGCGGCTGCAGCGACGGCGACGACAGCGGTGTGTTCATCTTCAAAAGAAACAGTGCGAGGTGTTGGTAGTATCGTCGCTCCAGGGCGACGGAAGAGCCTTTCGCTGCCACGGCACGGGGAGACAAAACGCCAATGGGAGGGCCCGACACGATGAAAAAGCGACCCGCGACGCCTGGTTATTGGACCCGAGCGTGTAACAACTCAAATGCTTCCCACTGTATTGCGTTATGCAGTAGCAGACCCACGACGTGAAGCGGATCGGAGCGAGCGAGACGACCACGGCGCAAGAACACTGAGTGCGCTCGCGTCGTTTCGCGGCATTTTCCAGCCTCGATTCGCTCAACACGACTCAACATGGCACTATTTACCAAAATAAGGTATGTATATTGAAACAAAACTGTTTTATAGAACAGATTTGTTCAATATACATACCTTGTTTTGGAATATAGATAACTCAAAACGCAATCTGATTGGCTGATATCTCACTCAAGCGCCCTTTCTACCAATGAGATGGTGGATACGCGCGCATTTCCATGGAAATGGGATCTTCAACGGTCACATGGCGGGCGGGCGGCAGGGATCTATCTGCGATTGGCGCGGCGCTGCTCCGCGAACCATCAGCGCCACCGCCAGCGTTGGCCGCGATGTTCTGGCCGTTCGTCGAGATCGACGGCGAACTCACGTACTGCCCGCTCGCGGACTTTGGCACGCAGAGCCTGCGCGAGGGCCGCGACATCTACGGCAAGTCCGTGGTCGCGCAGCCGCTGACCGCGCACCTGCCGCTGCACAACGCCGCCCACGCGAACGGCAAGATCGTCGTGGTCGAGCGCGGGCAATGCGACTTTGTGACCAAAGTGCTCCACGCGCAGGCCGCCGGCGCGGTCGCCGTGCTGGTTGCAAACGCGTCGCGCGAGAACCCGAACGAGGCGTTCGTCATGGACGCTGGGCGCCGCAGCGACGAGGAGATCTCGTCCATCCGCATCCCGGCGATGATGATCAGCTACAACAAGGCCGTGACGCTGTTTGAGCAGCTGCGCGAGTGCTTCTTGGACCGCCGCGAGCTCTCGATGACCATCAAGTTTCTCGGCGCGCAGACCAGCGCGTACGTGCTCGAGCAGATCGAGAATGCTGCCAAGCAGCGCGAGAACCAGGCGCACGAAAGCTCCATGCAGCACGAGCGCGAGCAGCAGCAGCGCGAAGCCGCGAAGATGTTGCGCAAGCGGCTAGGCAAAGAGGTGGAGACGCAGCCCGAGACCGCGGCAGCGGAGCAATCGAGTCTGACTCCGCTACCAGCTTCGTCTTCTCATTCTCCCTCAGCGTCCACGTCTTCAGCGTCGTCGACTTCGAGATCGGCATCTAAGCCAGTGACGCCACGTCTTCGAAAGCATTCCGTCGGCTCCGAGCCCCCGCATGAGCTTCCTTTGTTCCTTGGCGACTCAATGGAGACGCTCTCCGTGGCCTCGAGCTTGGACAACCGAAGCACGCGAAGCGCGCAGCGGCGTCCCACTCAACCCATAATGATGACGAACCACTGGTGTCCCATGACCACGGCGCTGCTGGTCATAGACGTTCAGAACTACTTCGCGCTCGAGCAGAACGAAGCGTGCGTGCCACTCGTCCACACGGCCACGCGCCGCGACTTTTACAAGCGCATCCAGTCGGTACTCGCGCCCAACCTCCAGGACGTTTTGCTCGCGTGCCGTGCGTGCGACGGCATCGAGCTCCTCTACACGGTCGTCGAGAGCGCGACCCGCGACGGCCGCGAGCGTAGCCGCGCGCACAAGCACGTCGGGCTCCACGTGCCGCGCGGCGGCTTTGGCGCGCAGGTGCTCGCGCGCGTGGCCCCCAGCGACGACGACATCCTGCTCCCACGCACCGGCGTCAAGTACGTTCCTCTCTCTCCCCATGCCGACAAGGATCTTCATCTGTGTGTGTGTATGTGTGCCGACTCTGACGTGGTGTGTGTCTGCGTCCTCCAGCGTGTTTGAGGCGACCAACGTCGACTACATGCTGCGCAACCTCGGGGTCTCGCATCTCGTCCTCACCGGGCTCTCGGTGCTGCGCGCTGTGCCGCTGTGCGTGCAAACGGCGCTGGACCGCGGTTACCAAGTCACGCTGATCCACGACGCGATTGTCTCGGGCGACAGCGACGAGCCGCTCCACGAGACCCTGCGCCGCTGCGAGACCCAGGGCGCGCAGCTCGTCTCAGCCAGCGCCTTCGTCGCCGAGCTCCAAGGGTACGCCGATGCGTAATACTGGGCAATGATACAATCGTAAACGGTAATTGAATGGTTTTGCAGTGTCTATTTGTAGGAAACGATCCAACTTCATAAAAATACGTAGCTTGAAGTCCACCCCCTCGCAGATGGCCATCCATGGGTCGTTCCGTGGAATGGGACACACCACGAAGGCGCGCGACCCACGTCGATCGCCCACAGCTCCATACAAAGCGCTGGACCACTGGTTTCCATGGACGACGATCGTTGTCCAGGCCGCGCGACGTCGTCCATGGCCGTTGGGGCCATGGAGAACCCGTGCAAAGCGCTGCCCGCAGACGACGCGGACAGCGACCGCATCGGCGGCTTTGTGTGGAAGTTCCCGTCCGAAGGCAGCAACACGCGTGTGGGCAGAGCCGAAGGCGACCCGCCGACTTCCTACCCGCGCAAGTGCCGCGTCTGCGCGCGCGCGTGGGTCTCCAGCTACGTGAACGAGCGGCGCCACTGGCAGCAGTGCCGGAAGGCGACAACTGAGACCAAGGAGACAACAACCGAGTCGCTGGGCGTGGCGCGCCGCGTGTGGTGCGAAGTGGACGCCGCGCTCACGGGCATCCAGTGGCGCGACGACGTGGGCACCGAGGTGGTTAGTCGCGTCGCGTTCCACGAGATGGCCGACGTGGCGCTGCTGGACACGCCGCTTTGTAGCTTCCAGATCACGACAACCGGCGGACGGCGCATTGTGATGCAGTGCCGAAGGGAGGAAACGACAGTCCCAAGCGAGCCTCAGGACGAGATGATTGACAGCCATGCGCCACAGACACAGGCACGGACGCAGACGCGCGCGCTGGATGCGCGGCAGTGGACCGAGTACCTGCAGATGTTTAGCCGCTTCACGCAGCAGCACCGCGCGCTCGAGGCGATCGGCGAAGAGACGACCACGCCGCTGCCCAATCAGGACGCCACCATCGTCAGCGATGACCCAGCTGAAGAGATCTCACGAGAGGCGCGTCACCTGATTGAAACCGAGGACGTAGACGCACT
Organism: Pythium biforme; assembly: GCA_023337735.1. Taxonomy (NCBI): domain Eukaryota; phylum Oomycota; class Peronosporomycetes; order Pythiales; family Pythiaceae; genus Pythium; species Pythium biforme. Next base: position 13,853 of record JAADXJ010000722.1, read on the forward strand.
CGTGGAGCTGCTGCACGACGCCGACGTGGGGCCTACGGCCCGGAATCTGGTGGATAGCAGCGGCAGCTCGCTGCTTGTACAGGCAATTAAGCTAGACGCCGGCGCCCGTATTGTGAAAACGATGCTGCGCGCCGGCGTGGACTGCAACGCCAAGAACAACGAGTGCGTGGGATCGTACGTTGGTTCGGGGGGATTCAGTGGGGGAGAACTGACGGGTGGTGTTTACAAACAGGGGACAGTCTCCGCTTCTGTTGGCGGCGGCCTCGGGCGACCTCGAGCTTCTCGGGCTGCTCTTGCGCACGCCAAGTGTCCGCGTGAACCAGCGATGCGCGCTCGGCGCGACCGCGTTCCACGCCGCGGCGAACGCCGGCGACGTCGCTGTGCTACGTGCGCTGTGCGAGCACGGCGAGGTCGCGACGACGTACGTCGACGAGAACGGGTGGACCGCGCTTCACTACGCGGCCGCATGCGTCTCGGGCCGCGAGGCCATGCAGTTTCTGTGCGAATTGGCGCCCGAGCTCGTGGATGCGCGCTGCATCCAAGGCAACACGGCGCTCCACGTTGCGGCCGGCTACGGCTGCGAGCAGAACTTGAGAGTGCTTCTTCAAACGGCTGCGAACCCGCACCTCCAGAACGCCGACGGCCACACGGCGTACCACGTCGCGCTCCACAACCACCACATTTCGTGCGCGATGGTCGTCAATGAGTACATGGAGACGCCACGCGAGACCTACGAGCGCGTCGTGCTGGCTACCACGACCAAGACGTCCTCGTACGGCAAAGTCGACCGCGTCGCGCCGGTCGAGACGACGACAATGTCACCGTCGTACGACCGCCAGGGGCACCATTACCCTTCGATGGTGGAGGGTGACTACGACTCGTTGCCGTCGTCTACGTGGACCGAGTATTACACAGAGGCCCAGATCCCGTACTACTACAACATCGTGACGGGTGAGTCGACGTGGTACATGCCCGAGCCTCTCAAAGAGCCCACGTGCTCCCCTCCCCCGCCTCCCCCGCCGCTGTCGGCGATCCCATTAGTGGACCACGACGGCGACGAGATCAGCGACAACGCCACGGAGCCAGGGCACGATGACCTCGGCCAGCGGCTGCCGCTGTGCATGATCCCGCTCGTGAGCCCGCTGGTGTCGTTGGACGACCCGGCGGCCGCGACCAAGTTGGACTCGCGCCGCAAGAAGGACCGCGAGCGCCGCCGGACAAAGATGCTGCGCCATCGAAGCGGCAGTTGCAGCAGCCAGGCGACCGCGCCACTGCCACTGCCGCCGCCACCGCAGGAGTTCTCGCTGGCCACACGATCACACTCCCGCAAAACGCACACGCGGCACCCACCGCCCCGCGACGAGGTCCAGTGAGTGACGGATGGATGTGATCCCTGTCCAGTCAAGGCGTCTTTTCTTTTCTTTCTTTCTTGATCTTGAAGTGCATCAGATTAGCTTAGTTGTTTTTTCATTCGAGATGGAACATATTTGGCTTAGTTTGATGGGACCATGCCGGGCTAAACGGCGAGGAGCTCCACACGAAATCGACGGAGATCCGAAGAAGAATGCCGCAGCAGCCGTCCGCTAGCGGCGTCACAAACAAGCGCACAGCGGCGATGGCGCCGCCGCCCATCTCCGTGGACCGTCCGTCTAGCGGGTATCCGCCGCCGCCCG
>JAADXJ010000723.1:0-15491 GCA_023337735.1 Pythium biforme
CACGCACGGCCTTCGTTGCCCGGCACTTCGACGCCGTAGACACAAATGTCACTGAGCCCGTCAAACTTGGCAATGGCTTCCGCAACTTCATTGGTCGCGACGTTCTCCTTTCCAGCGGAATGTGTCGCCGATGCGGTCGATGAAATGCCAGCGATGGTTCGAGTCGATCTTGAAGAGATCGCCCGTGCGGAAGTACGCGTCGCCCTGGACAAATACGTCGCTTTCTTGCACAGTAGTTCGCCAGCCTCATCAAACGCGCACTCTTTGAGAAAGCCTGTCTTCGCAACACGAAGGACTCGTTCGTCTCGACGTCGTACTGGACGATCTTGGCGCCAAGGAGGGCCTTCATGAGCGACCCGCGCCGGCCCAAGTGACCGCGGTCGGCCTTGGTCGTGCAATGGTTCGCGAGCCCCATCACACCTTCCGTAGAGCCGTAGAACTCGGTCACGACTGGGATGTCAAAGCGGTCCTCGAACTCGTTCCACACGTCCGGACGCAGACCATTCCCAAAGGCCGCACGCACGTTGGTCAGGATGTCGGTGTCGCGTGGCGGCGCATTCACGAGATAGCGACACATCTCGCCAATGTACTGCACGATCGTGGCGTCAAACCGCTTGATATCGTCCCAGTACCGCGTCGCCGAGAACCGTTTGGAGATACCCCATCCAGGACGGCCGCATCGTCACGGCCGTCGTCAAGCTGGACGAGTCGTTCGCGACGAAACCGCCAGCCGAAGTCGAGCTCTCGGCGCCCGGGCTACGCTTTGGCCGCACTAAGTTCAAGTTTGACAAGCACGACAAGAGCTCGTTTGAGCAGGTCGTGACGTGCCGCTCGGACTCGGGCTCGGCGCCCGGCAAAGACGGTGCGGTCGTCGACGTGTCCGTGACGCTCACGTACACGCAAGGTCCCGTGCCAAAGGAGACCCAGACGCTCCAGTGTCAGGTCGTGAGCTCGGGCCGCTGCTCGGGCTGGGGCGACCCGCACCTCACGACGTTCGATGGCGTGGCCTACGACTTCCAGGCGGCCGGTGTGTTTCGCCGACGCCGTGCTGGTCAGCGATCTCTCGGTCGACGACGGCGCCAAGCTCACGTACCTGCGCGAGTGCCGCCGCGAGCTCGACGCGCGGCTCGAGGCCGACGTTGCGCAGCGCTGCTCTTTGGCGACCTCACACAGTGCGCCAAGAACTGCAGCGACCGCGGCGGGTGCAAGGGCCACGCCGGCTTCTCGGGCCACGGGCCAAAGGGAGGTGGTGACGTCACACGGCGGTGCGCACGTGACGCGTTCGTGTGGGACAGGCACCACAAAATTGGTTCTGTTGGTACATGCATGTTCGCCCTCCTTTTTCTCCATGCGTTCTGTCGCATTCCCGTTGGGCAAATGCGTGCATGTCACTATCTGCTCACATCCTCAATTGAATGTCACCTTCCAGGATGACGCGCCTGCCATCGTCTGTGATGACCCACTCATTTCCACCAATCAGCATCCTGTTTTCGCTACCTATTATAATGTCTTTCTCTGTAACCGCTTCACGCGCCCTTCTTTTTCTTGTTCGGGAGCTCGTCGTCACCCCATGAGATCCAAGCACCAGTATTAGTGCAGCGTTCCCAACCAGCGGCGAATCCTTCGGCGCGTTCGACAAAAACCAGATACCCTCCTGGTCGACGTGCTTCGCACCCCAGACCCGCTCCTTCCGTCCGCCAGATTCGCCCGCGGTCCCTACCCCCGTCAGATTCCGATCGCCCCCTTCCTATCAACATGACGGCGCGCCGGCCGAACGAGACGTCGCCGCTGCTCCAGGGCAACAGCACGACCAACGGCCGCGGGCCTGCTGCACCGCGTACTGGCGGCGTCCCCGACGACTCGCGCTCGCGCTCGCAGCTCCATCGCGCGCGGTACGCGCTCATCCCGCTGCTGCTGGTCGCGATCCTCGGTATCCTCTGGGTCTTCTCGTTCGGCGAGGACCCCAACTCGCACGCGTACCACGTGCATCACCTCCGCGCGCCGCTCGTCAATAGCAGCGACTACTCGGACGCTGAGTTGCTCACGCTGGCCCCTCCGTTCGAGGTCGCGGGCCACCCCATCGCGCCCAAAATGCTCAACCGCTCAGCGTTTGCCGGGCGCGCGATCCCGACCAACCAGTTTTGGACCAACTTGCTCATTGGCGACGAGCACGCCATGAACGCTGGCGCCGGGCCCGTCACGCTCTCGCCCTACACGGTGCGCTGTCTGCCCAAGCGCGTTGACGTGTCCTACGGCGACTCGCGCCGCGTGGTCACGAGCGGCAACATCACCGAGTACTTTAACGTCGATGTCGCCTTCTCGGCCTACGCGCGCCAATCCAATGCATCATCTGCCTTGCTGGGCGACGGCAATGCCACGCACCAGGAGCTGCTGGCGTTCGACGAACTCTCGGCGACCGTGCAGTACCGCTTCGACAATGTGTCGCGCGAGACGTACACGCCGCCCACGCAGTGGATGAACGCGCTGCTTGTGCGCGGCTCGCCGTACTTAACGGTCGAGTACAAGCAGCTCATCCCGGTGCTCGAGTTCAACGCGACGGTGTATGCGATCAACAACGTGCCTGTGCAGGAACTCGCCGAGCCCGTCGCGTCGAACGCGCGCCAGCAGTGGAAAGCCAAGCGCTTTGAGATCGACGTGGGCGTCTACGGCGCGACCAAGGCCGTTGTACGCCAAAAGTGGGTGCTCTACTTTGCGAGCGAACGCACGCTTCGGCTCCAGCTCGCGAACGAGAAGGACTACCGTCCCTACAACCTCCGCGGTGAGCTCACGACGCCCACGAACATCCGGCTGGTTGATACGGACTTTTACACGGGCGCCGCGCGACTCGCGGTCGTGCCACTTGGGGTCGATACGCAAACCACCAACAGCAGCGCCGCCGAGCTCATGACGCTGCTGGACGCGCACGCGACCGTGTACGCGACCGCAACAAGTGTCGAGACGAGCGTCGTGGAAGAAAAGACGGCGCTCGTGACGCTGCGGTGGGCGGCCAAGACGCTGAGCGGCCAGGCGCCGTCGGCGGAGACCCCGGCGCTGCTGCTGCTCGCGCACGCACACCACGTCGCGTCGTTCAGCAAGGCGCATCAAGTCGACACGGCATTCCGCGTGGTCTCGTCGCCCCCCAGGGGCTTTGGCCACCGCACGGTCAAGTCGTTCATGACGCCCGTCGTGGGCAATGCCTGGGTGCTGGAGGAAACGCTCGCGGACGTGGGCTTTTACGGCCCCGAGAGCGAACTCGAGGCGCTGCGCAAGCAGCCCACGGTCGTCGACGCGATCTTGACAGCGGTCCAGAACGACTCGATGTACGAGCCCGAGGCGCAGGACCCGTACTATTTCGGCAAGGAGATTGCGCGCCAGGCGCGGCTCGTGCTGATCGCGCACGCGCTCGACGCGACCAACAAGACCCGCGAGACGCTGCTGGATAGCCTCGAGGACTGGATCGGCCCGTGGCTCGTGGGCACGAACGGTGACCAGTTTGTGTACGACCAGGACTGGGGCGGGCTCTGCTCGCTCAACGGCCTCAAGGGCGTCTTCTGGATGACCGACTTTGGCAACGGCTGGTACAACGACCACGTACGTGTGCTTCTCTCCTTTTTCTCCCGTGCCCACACTCAACACTTACCATGTGTGTGGCCATGGTTGTAGCACTTTCACTACGGGTACTTTCTGTACGCGCTCGCGGTGGTGGCCGAGTTCCGCCCTGACTTCGCGACAACCCACAAGGCCGCGATCCTCGCGATCACGCGCGACATCGCGAACGCCGACCCCAACGAGTACGTTTTGCGCAGCTTCTGTGCCTGGAACAGCGCACCTGTGGTGGAGCGAAACTGACTGTGAATGCGTGGCTTTTTGACAGCGCCTACTTCCCGTTCACGCGCCACTTTTCGTGGTTCGACGGCCACTCGTACGCGAGCGGCGTGTACCTGCTGGACGGTGGCAAGTCGCAAGAGTCGGTCAGTGAGGCCATCAACGCGTACTACGGTGTGTACCTGCTGGGCCAGGCGCTCGCGATCCCGCAGGTCGAGCACATGGGCCGCGTGCTCATGGCGCTCGAGAGCCGCGCGGCGCAGATGTACTGGCAAATGCCCGCGGACGCGACCATCTACGAGCCTTTGTACGCGCAGAACAAGATGACGGGCCAGATCGCGTCGACCAAGGTTTCGTACACGACGTGGTTTGGCCCCGAGATCGAGCACATGCACCTTATCAACCTCATGCCGTTCACGCCCGCGACCGAAGCCTTCGTGACGCCTACGTACGTGGCCGAGGAGTACCCAATTTTGGACAAGCAGGCCTTCCAGCGCACTGAAGACCCCATCGACGACCGGTGGAGAGGTTACGCGTACCTGGACCTTGCGATCATCGACCCGAAAAAGGCGTGGGACCTTGTGCAGCAGCTCGACTTCTTTGACGACGGCAGCTCACGCGCGAACTCGCTCTTCTGGATCGCCACGCGGCCCAACGCGTCTGCCGTGCTTTCTGCCTGAAGAGTACCTGGTCAACCGAGTAAGCACATTCCTATGCACGCAAGACACACGCAATCACACACAAAACACAACAAATATGAAATCAAACCGAGCATTTTGGGACCCTACGTGAACCTTGTCCATGAAAATGGCACTGCATACAGTGGCTAAAGTAGCAAAGCTTACACAAACTCGCACGCCACGCGAATCTTGCCGGCCTTCACTGCACTCGCGTCGAGCTTGAACGTGTTCTCGCGCTCGCCAGCAGCAGCAGCTACTTTCGGGGCCTCCGCCTTCGTCAATCCTGGCTTGGGGGTGCTGGCCTTCGGGGTTCCCGCCTTGGGAGTTCCGACTTTGGGGGTTCCCGGCACACCAGTCGCCGCCGCCGTTGCCGTCGCGCCGGTCACCTCGACCTTGATCTTCACGTAGCCGATAAGATCACCAGTGCCATCCTTGCTGGCTCGCACCTCAAGGTCCTGCTCGAGTGGCTTCGTCGTCGGAGTGAAACTCAACGGCATCTTCGCGTAGCCCAATGTCTCATCGTGGAGCATACTCTTGTCCTTGACCGACAACAAAACCGCCGGCTCTGTACCCTCAAACTCCTTCTTGATCATCGTGAACGTGAACGACTCGTTCCATTGCGCCTGGCCCTTTTGCTCCGCACCGGCGCCTGCGAATGTCATCTTCGCAACATTCGTACGCTGGTTTCCCTTGCCAACGTGCACCGACACGAACGGAGAGATGTTCGGCGTGCTGCTCACCAAGTTGCCGAGGCCGAGCATTCCGCCGCCGCTGCCGCTCGTGATCTTCAGATCACGCAGAGCACCGACTGTCACGAGCACCTGCACATCGTCCGCAGTCAGCTTCACCTTCTGGGGGCCGCTGAGACCGATGAATGCCGTGGCTGATCCAATCGCGCCTGACATACCCTTCGCAGCTTCGTTCTTCATGTAGAGTGTGTACTCCTTCTCCTTCACGACGTTGCTGACATTCTTCTTCGTTTCCTCAGGTCTCACACCGGTTCGCACCCACTGAGCGAGGCTCGACGAGAACTGCGGTGGACGAAAGTCGTCCTGCAACTCTTCCATCGACACAGCGCACTTGCCAATTGTCTTTGCTGCGGCACCACCGTACGAGTCCTTCACAACAAACTGAACCTCTTCCTCGGCACCAGTCAACTCGATCTGCGCCTTTTCTTGCCAAGCAGGGTTGAGAGTGTTGTACAGCACATGTGTAGACAAGACGGGCTTCTCGTCAATGCGCACGACGCACATCGGATCACACGAGTCATCCGACATCAAGCCTTGCGCGCTGATCACCTCAAGCAGGAGACGAGTCGGTCTGTAGTGCTTCTCATCGAAGTCGGCGACAACACGGTTGCCATCAACCTTCTTCGCCAAACGGCGACGGCCACCGAAAGGCGATCGATCCACGACAGTCGATTGCACACCGAGCGCGATGTTGTGCGACGTGGAAGTGATCTGCTTGAGAAGGACGACGCCAGGACCTGCGATACCCTGCACGGTGCCCGATAGCAGCCCCGTAACACCACCCCTCATCGCACCCTCAACAGGCTTCGTGAAGATACCCGTAAGTCCCTTGCCCAAATCCTTTGCGAACTTGAATCCACCACCGCCAGAAGTAGATTCGGCCTTCTCTTCACCACCAGCATTTACCGAATCGTCATCTTCTTGAGCGAAGTCACCGACGAACTTGTCTAAGGACCCCGTGATCTTGGCAATGGTGGAAGCACCAGTCTGGGCAACAGTCTTGCCAAGAACCTTGACACCTTCTCCGCGAGTCTGCGAGTCACCCATGAGCTCGCCCTTCGTGATCTTAAAGAACTCGACGACACCCGATCCGAGGTCTTCCACCAAACCGATCGGGTCACCGATGATATCGGCACTACCAATCAGACGGTATGCCTGCATGACGGCTTGACGGACAAAGTTCTGGATCAGCTGGCTTTGAAGACGATCCTTCGTCGAGAAACAGCGCTGAATGATAATCTCACTGAAAGACAACGTCGGCGAACCACTCAGGTTCGAACCGATCAGACCGATCACCTGCGTGATCAAACCGAAGATAACCGAGTTGCCGCCGCCCGCGTTGGAGACAATGTCCTTGCGCGTGATCGAGTACTCCAAGTCGACAGAAAGCGCACCAATACGCAGCATGTCGAAGTACAATACGTTGTGGCGAATGTTCCCGTCGGCAGTAAGCTCCGCAGCAGGCACAGGCGGCACCTGTCGGCTCAAAACACGGTCCAACGTCTGGATGGATGCATTGAGCACGGCCGAATCCGACGCCAGGAAAGGCTCCACCAACTTCACCAGGTTCACCAAGTAATCGAGATCGGCCTTGAGACCAAGGCTGTTCAGCTGGAGTTCAAACACCTTGTAGATACCAACCTTCGCGGCAAGGTCAGCGTCCAACACGAAGTTGACCAACGGCTTCGGCGGCTTTCCAGCCGTCTTGTCACTGAAACCCGAGTTCAGCGGGTTCAGGATGACTGGGAACTTGGCATTCGGAAGCATGTTGTCGATCTGGCTATGGAATACTGAGATATCCCACTTCAACGACGTAGGGAGCTTCTGGATCTGGAGGACATCGACCGACAGGAAAAAAACTTCCTGCGGTAATGTATCGAAGAGCGAGAGACCGATTCCAGCGATGCGAATATCGAAGGATGAAGCGAAGATCATCTTACGCTGCTCAAACTCCTGCTCGAACTGCGCCTCCTGGTTCTCAAGACGCTGCATTTCGAGCTCCTTGCTCATGATCTTCAACACACGCGTGCCTTCGTCAACGACAGTCTGAACGATAACGTCAACACGCTCGTTGATGTTACCATCCGCGCCCTTCGCCTGGTCCAGTACAATCGACTCGTGGTAGCCAACGGCGTCGATGTCAAACGTCTTCTCCTTCGATCGTCCGTCTGGGTGCACGAGACGAATCTGCATCTTGTGTTCCTTCGCAAGTGAGTTGCTCCACGCGAACGCAAACCAGTCGCCATGGTTCATCGTGCGTCCTGATTCCATGGCAGCAGCCTTGAACAACGACTTTTCCGACGCGATTTGACTGCACTCAATCTTGAAAGGAGTGAAGTTCTCCACACGGTACGGCGGCGACCCCGAGGTGTCGCTGAGGATAACGTAGACGTACATGTCGATCACTTGCACACTAGCGAGACAGATGATGTGTCGCTCACGACGCTTGGAGTAGAGTTGGATGTACGAGTCGCCCGCCGTGCTCACTGGAATCGCATGCGACCAAGTCTCACCCCACGCGTCCTCAAATGACAAAGAGATGTACTTTTGGCTCTGGCTCAGAAGCTCGTCACCCTTCTTGAGCGGGAAGAAGTGATACATAGGAGTCGTCTCGCCCGTAAGAACCGACGACATGCCAGTCTTTGCCTCTTCCAGAGTACGCTTGGTTCGGAACAACTGATCCGCACTCTCGGCAGCCTCGCCAGTTGCGAACGCTTGAACGAAAATCTTCTCCTTCATTCGGTTCTGGAGGTAGAATCGTGGTGTCACAGTCAAAGCAATGCTCTGCTCGAACGAACCGTAAAGACCTTCAATTTTCACGCCAAACACACTCGGGCCGCACGAGAGCTCGCCCACAGTGTTGACAGTCGTTGAGTTCATCGGCTCGGACCACGACGCGGCCTTCAGCGCCACGTCAGTGACGGCGTTGGTCGAGTAAGCCGAGTCTGGCACCTTACCAAGCGCGCTCCAACCCACTGGACGCTTGCCCGTCATTCCAATTGGCTTGATACTCACGCGGTCGTGCTCAAGCGAAGTCATAAGAGGATACTCGAAGTTTTTCGACGACTCCATAGCCTGGAGAGCGCTTGCCTTCGCACCAGGCGCAGCCGATGCAATCGCCAAGTCCAATGACGTGTTGTTCACAATCCAGTATGGGCACGAGAAGCGAACCAAACGAGGCAAGTTCTGAGCCGTCAATCGATCGAGCGAGAACTCAAGTCCAGCTTCGAGCTCAACGGTTTCACGATCAATTGTGAACTGATCGATAGATCCGTGAATCGCCATGAGCAACGGCTTCGACCACGGAGACTTCACGCGCGAGCCCGAGTCACTACGCGCCTTGCTCACAACGCGCACGCAAAGGTAGCCCGGGGAGAAGGAAGTGATACCCGTAATCTCCGCATCACGACCGGATGACACGCTGCCGGAGATCACGTCCGAAGTCAGCTGATCATCCTTGGCCTTCAGCGACGATTCAATCGCGGCAAAATCCGCGGCAACATTTCCAGACTTGACCTTGTACTCGACAAATCGATAGTCCACCTTGTACGGCAACGAGTTTCGCACAACAAAAGGCGGAAGAACTGACATTTCCCACTCGAAGTGCGATCGCAAGTGCCAGCGGCGAAGAATGACACCGGGCGAAAGCTGCTTGATAAGCTTCGAGTTGTTTTCTTGCGTCACACCGTAAACGATCGCACCGCGGCGCTGTTGCAGCTTCGCCTTCATAGCCTTTTCGTGCTCCTCAATGTCCTGGACGGCAGCTGCACTCGTCACCAAATCATCGTTGAGAGTTGCCTTCACGATCCAATCATTGAAGTGTACCGGACGAGCGTACACTTCCGTGATGCCCATCAACACCGGCAAAGGAAGGGCCGTGCGTTCGCTCGGGCTGAGATGAATGACCTCAGACGTGACCGAAGGTCTCTCCTGGGTGCCAATCGTCATGTACTTGAGTTCGTACTCCTGCGCGCTGTGGTTGCAGACGAAGACGTTCGACTTGAATACAATTCTCTGATGAAGCGGATCCTCCAGGCGGCAGTACGCGGACACAAAGAGTTCGACATCAGAAGCAGCATCGTTCGTGATGCGGACACTCTTGACACCAAACGACGGCATCACAGTTGGCTCCTTCGTGTGGCCCCAAGCCTCAAGCTCAACAGCATCGAGGGTTGCCGAACCATCAGCAGCGACTTCCAACTTGGTAGACGTACGCTGATCAGCGTGCACTTCGACTCGCTTTCCGCCAATGACGACGACCAGGTTGCACCCGGTTGCGTTCTCAAGAATGCATTCAGCGCTCTCCTGGCTGCTGGCCATCAGACCTGAGCGGAATGCCTCCTTGTGCTTCTTCCAAGACGACTGCGCTTGGTTACCGGCCATAACGTCGTTGAGAGCGCGGTACATCTTGAGCAGACCAGGCGTAACATTGATCTGGAATCGCTTATCGGCTTCAACCAGAACAGCCACACCATTCTCACCGAAGGATGACGACAAACCGGCCACAAGCTCCCACGGTTCGATGATGTCCTCCATCGCGTTTCCAACATCTGTGTAGCTCATAGCCTGAATGCGAACGCCAAAAAGAGCTGTCCATTCCGAGGCTCCCGACGTAGCAACGCCAAACCAGTCGACGGGGCCGATGACGCTGATATCGCCAGCATTCATCTCGGCAGAAAGCTTCACGTTCTGAATCGCGAAGAAGCCACGGTTGTGCTGCACGGGAAGCTCGGGGTCGGTCAGCACGAAGCGCAAGTTACCAAGCTTGAGATCTGTGGAAAGCTTAAGTTTCTTTTTGGTGACAGGGCCAGACTGAACCTTGATCATCTTCTCCTCGGCGTCACGAAGAGCGGCAGAGAAAATCGTATCGGTCTTCTGGCGAGCAATCACCTTAGCGGCGTTCTGGTATTCGCTCACTCCGCCGCAGTACATCGAAACCTGCACCAACCACTCCGACTTCTCCTCCTCTGACAGCTCCGGGTTGATCAGAAGGTTCCAGCAGAGCTCCGCCGCCTCATAATTGCCGAGAAGACGAACGAGCTTCTTCTGGACATCGATCGAACGTTGGCCATTGAGCGTTGCCTTCTTTGCGTGCGTCTCATTCTCGTACAAATCGAAGAAACGACCGCTAAAGAATGGCTTCTTGACGATCTCCTCCATCTGCGCGTGGTTCACAGGCTTCACTCCTCCACTGAGTTTTTCAAACTCGTCGAGTGTGCAGTACTCGCCACCACGCAAGTTGAGCGAACCTTCAAGCTCACCGCTTCCAGGTACCTCGGTCAGGGAGGTTCCGTCACTTAGCAAGTCTTGGCGCAGGTACATACGAAGCTCGTCAAACTCAATGAAGCCGTTGCCATCTCGATCAATCTCCTTGAAGAGGACGCGCACAAAGTATTCGAGCTCACGCTCCAAAAGCGAGTCAGCGACCTTCGCCTGACGCAACAAAACGAGCAGCTCACCCAATTCGATGTGCCCGTTCTTATCGGCATCGATCTCATCAAACATCCGACGAATTCGCTCGACGACGGCATCAATCTCGGCTTGCTTGCGTTGCTCTTCCTGCTTCAATTGCATCTCCAAACGAAGTTGAGCTCGCTCAGGGGTGGTGGTCTGAATACCGGAGAGGGCACTCGCGCACGAGGACATGAGCGTCAAACTCAAATCCGAAAATGACATCACAAGATCCGGGACTGTGACGGACAGCTTCTGACAGTTCGTGAGTGGATCCACCTTGTCGGCTTCGAGCTCATGAGCGAACGAGAAGTTGGCAGGTGCGAGCAGATAGTCCGTGTCATCCTCTTCAGACGAAACGCCGTCAAGATAGCGAGCGACGAGACCAAGCTTCGTAACGTCCAGTCTCACCAGCTCCTTCTGCTTCGAGCTGGCGACGACGAGATGCAAACTGATCGGCACTTCAACGCGACTCTTGCTCATACCGTGTTTGGTTGAGAGCTCGATGGCGTTGTCGTAGTCGATCTCCGCGTACACACCATCTTCGTACGCGTCCGAAGGCAACAGCAAAATGCGACAGCCATCCAAAAGCAGGTCGAGATTGATGTCCATGCCACCAAGAAGGGCAAACGGAGCCAAGTCCGCACTGGTCGCAAGCTGCGCAGAAGTAGGCGTCGATGGAGGAGTAGCTGTTGGGCTTTCGATAGGCGGGAGAGTCGCCATTGGCTTCGCAGCAGACATCGCTTGGCTTGTGTCCGTCGAGAGGCGATCCACAAACAGGAGGAAGCATTGCAGTTCGTGTGCGGCAGCAGCAATTTGGACACCCAGAAGACGGGCTTGCACAGTCTGCTTGCCTGTTCCGAACTGCTTCACGTTGGCGGTGATTTGCTGCGGACGAGTAGCTGCATCTTGAACAGCGGTGACACGCGTGAAATCGACGTACAGAATCTTCGACGCGGGCGATTCAGAGGGGCCGACTGTCGACGCCACTGGGGGCATGACGCCAAAGATGACTTGTTCCAGAGTCAACTCGATGACTCGAAGCAACTGCTCGTCGCCTTGTGCGAGAGTAAACTGGCTCAAGTTGACACCGAACTCACACAGCGAAAACTCGGCCAATGAACGGCGGTTCTCTTGGAAGTCAACGACGAAACTGTCGAGGCGCAGCGCGATATCCATCTTGTTGAACATGATGTTTTCCGGCTTGACGCTCAGCTCATTGCCCAGCGCAACACTCTCTTCCAAGCCGATGCCGGGGCAGTCTTGTCCACGGAAGTACACATCCACTCCAAGGCTCTTCATGCGCAGCTTGATCACGTCATTCAACGACAGCTTCCCCTCCACAAGCAGCAACTTGTCCTGGAGCGTCGTCTTCTCAGCGGCAGCCAGCTTTGCGTCCGTCTCGACCTTCTTGAACGCATCTAAGTAAAACGCAATGTCTTCAGCTGAGGCGGGATCGCGCGCAACATTCTCGGCTTCCACATCGCGAGCATTCTTAAGCACGACCTGGTAGTCCGAGTACGGCACAAACGCGTCCTGGAGCACGCGCACCAACGCCGCTTTCTCAAGCGTGATACGGTTACTCGCAGGTAGCAACAGCTGAACGCCAGCAACACGCTTCTCCAGTGGGATCGGCGCGTAGTTCGGCACGAGGCCCAATAGACGCGCCATCGGCGGCACCTCCAAGTTCAACTCCAGCGATGGCACAGCGAGCAGCGTCACGATCGACTTGTCTTCGTCCGTCGGCGCTCCCTTCCATTCTTCCACAGCATCACCCGTTGACACAGCAAACTCTTCAATGCGGATCTTGTGGGACTCGCGAATGTCTGTCGACGTGAGCACAAGTTCACGTCCTTGGTCCAAGTCTTCGTGGACAATGGCCGAAAGTACTTCGAGCTCCGACAGGCCGACGCGGACGCGCGTGTCCAGCTTGCGCTCCGCCTGGCGCGCCGGCGCGTCCACCACGACATTCACATTCCGTACTTGGATATCGATCTGCGCGACCACGAGCTGCATGACGCGGTCCTTGAAGCCAAACACGCGTTGGCTCTCGGGCAGCTGCGCGGCCTCGGCGTTCTGCTCTTCCTTAGTCTTCTGACCGGCAAAGCGCGTGACCCACATCGCGGCCTCGCCAATCTTCATGGCAACCGCGTCCTTGACTTCCAGCAGTGCGTCGACGTTCGGGTCAATCATGTGCGCGTGGACGTCGACATCATTAATATCGATGACGACGCGCCACGGCTTGCCGAGATGGAGCGATACTTCCTTGATGGTCACGTCGCTGAGCGTCACGGGCGCCGACCCCTTCTTCTCGAGCGCGAGCGACTTGAGGAACTCGGGCTGCAGCTGCACTTGCAGGAGCGAGACCGTCACGCCGCGGAGCGTCTCGCGGATCTGCTTGGCCTTGCCGCGCACGTCGAACGAGCCAAAGAGGATCTCGACCTGCAGCGTGGGCAGCACATAGGCCGAGGTGAAGCGGTGGATCAGCGCCGAGAGGAGCGGGAAGACCGTGTACCGCGCAAAGGACGGCACGACACAGAGCGAGAGCGGGACGAGCACCGAGACCAGCGCGACCAGCACGATCGCGAGCATCGTGGACAGTAGCACGCGCGCGCGGGATGCGAGGGGCGACACCGTAACGAGAGCGGCGGGAGACGAGAGAGAGAGAGAGAGAGAGGGAGACGAGAGCTTCCCTTCTCCGGTTGGTTTCTGTTTTGTTTTTCCTTTCCTCTTGGTTTTCCTTCTTGCTCGACACCCAAAGGGAAAGTGAGGCGAGGGAAAGATTTTGTTCTTTGGTGGTGTGTGGGGGGAAGATGACATGCGGGTGAATGTTGCGCGAAGGTGTCGTGAATCAGTTGGAGGACTTCAAACATGGGGTGCTCTATTGGGGTGAACTACGGTGACGACAGTTGGAAGTTTGTTGAAGAACAGCGTTTCGTGGGACAGCGACTTGCAACTGATTGATGGCGACGCGTTCGTGCGACCTTCGCGTAACCTGGAAAGATGTGTATCCACTCCACTCGCAGAGTGATGGTCGATCTTGTCGCCAGTGGATCTGTCCTGCGAGATTCTCCAATCACAAAGGGAACTCATTCGGGGCTCCCGCAGTCAGTTGGCGCCGGCGACCAGCACAGCTGCATGGATTGGCGCACACACACAAATAGCAAACGAAAATGACGAATGTGTCCTTTCTTACAAGTAAAAAATGCATGGGTGCTTCTTTTTATTTCCAACACAGAGAGAGGCGGAGGGCAGACATGCACCTGCCTGACGAATGATGTGAGATGCACGTCCTACCAGTGGTTGGCTACCACCGAACGCGTCACGTGAGTACCGTGGCGTGACGTCACCGCATCATACCATCCACTATTGCTTAGATCGTGAGGTCGCACCCGTGGCCCGTGAAGCCGGCGTGGCACTTGCAGCCCGCCGCGAGGCACTCGCCGCGGCCGCTGCAGTTCTTGGCGCACTGTGTGAGGTCGCCAAAGAGCAGCGCTGCGCGGTCGCTGCGCAGCGCGCGGGTCTCGGCCGCGCTCGCAACGTCGGCCTCGATCCGCGCATCGAGCTCGCGGCGGCACTCGCGCAGGTACGTGAGCTTGGCGCCGTCGACGACCGAGAGATCGTTGAGCAGCACGGCGTCGGCGACGCACACGCGCGCGATGAAGACCTGTGTCACGCGCACGTACGTGGCGCAGGTCGCGAGGCTCGCGATCACCTGCGAGCACAGCTGCGTCGCGCGCCCCGTGATGTTAACTGCCATTGGGGCAGTGCCATTCGCCTCGATGGGCTGCGCCATGGCACTTCCGTTGGTGCCGTCAGCGGCGCTTGGGATCACGACGCGGCCGGCGACGTACGCATCGTCTAGGCGGCGTTGGCGGCGCACAATGGACTTCAGTGTCGGTGTGAACGCCTTGAGCGGGACGGCGTCGGCCGCGACGACCGCATACCCTTGGTGGAGCAGCGGCTGGTCCGTGGGCAGGCCCAGCGCGTTCGAGTCTTGCATGGACGCAGACTTGAGCAGCGGCGCGCACGCGTCGTTCACGCAGGTGAAGAGGTTGCCGGCCAAACCCACGCCGTGGAGCGCCGCGAGCTTGGTGTTGTCGGTCACGTCGTCGCTCTTGTCGCCGTTCCAGTTGCCCATGAGCCCAGACACCTTGCCACCACTTTTGAAGTACGGCGACACCTGCAGCGCGACGTTCAAGTACGGGTAGTTGTACGTGTCCCACTTGGCCAAATTGATGTCGACGTAGGTGGCGTGGTCGACGTTCGTGAAGACGCGGTACGCATCGGCGCTTGGCGTCGCGAGCTTCTCGACCGAGAGCCACTGGAGGCCCGGGGACGCCTTGGCGACCTGGATCTTGCCGTCCACGATGAGGAACCGCGCGACCGAGGCCCCAAAGGCAACGGCCACGCCCTGATAGCAACTGGGTGCGGCGTTCTTGAGCCGGTCCACGGGGCCGCACTTCTCCTGGAAGATTTGGACCTGGAAGTTGGTGGCCTCGACGAGGCGAAACACACCGGCCGCCTGGAAGTCGTAGGCCACGCCATCGAACGTCGTGAGGTGCGGGTCGCCCCAGCCCGAGCAGCGGCCCGAGCTCACGACCTGACGCTGGAGCGTCTGGGTCTCCTTGGACACGGGACCTTCCGTGTACGTGAGCGTCACGGGCACGTCGACGACCGCACCGTCTTTGCCGGGCGCCGAGCCCGAGTCCGAGCGGCACGTCACGACCTGCTCAAACGAGCTCTTGTCGTGCTTGTCAAACTTGAACTTAGTGCGGCCAAAGCG
>JAADXJ010000724.1:0-15484 GCA_023337735.1 Pythium biforme
CGCCGCTGTCGCGTTGGCGCGCATACTCGCCATGGGCGGGCATGGCAGGCGTTGCTCAAAGGCGTGGGGGAAAATAAAAATGTTGGAATGTTGTGCAGGTCGGGTCGGGACGCCGGATGGCGGCGTTCCCTCATTTCGGATGGACTTGTCCGGCATCGCCTCTCCTGGTGGATGATTGTGGACCTTGGCGCCCAGTCCGTACACCAAAACGGTGTCCGCGCCTTTTCGTTGGGATAAACGTCTGGCCAAAATGTCCGAAAACATTTGAAAGGGGTAGGGTGGTTTGATGGCTATCCGGATTTTTTCAAGCTGGTTGGGTGAGATGGGGCACTGAGAACTGGAGATTTGTGAATTTGTGAATTGATCGGACCGCCACTTCAAGAACGGACACCTCATTCACCGTCAATTGGCCCCAGGCGTGTAATGACTCGCCTCCTCGCCGAGTCGGTGATCACTTACTTGTTCGGTGTCCACCCTGCGACTGAAGTGGATCCAGAACGGAGCTTCTCCGGATATTCCGGATGGATAGGATACTTCATGGAGACACTCCATTGGCGATGGAGGACATCCATGGACTGACAGACATACACCTTTTATTTAAAATTCGCAGCGTTCGGCTTTGTCTTGGGATGGTCGCTCTATCGGAGATCTCGGTGGAGTGCTGTCCTCAGTGCGGAAATGTACCACCTTCGCGATGAGCTTGTTGCGCCAGAGGGCCTTGGGTTTGGAAGGCGTGTCGGCCATCGGTGTTGTGGCCATGAACTCTGCTTCCTCTGTGACGTTCTGAGTTGTGACAAGAGGATCGGAGGTCTCTCCAGCATGATATACATCTCGGTCGCTGCCCAGCCGCTCGTCATACCCATCATGGTCTCGGTCGTCGAGCAGCACGTCGAATGGGAAGTCCCAGCGCGTTTCGCCCGTGAAGATGTTGAAGTAGTACAAGCGCCCTTGGTACGACGTGCTCTCTTTGCATGTCCACTCTGGCGGGAGGCGGCCGACCATATCGGAGTCTACAGGAAGAGATACCGGATATGCGTCGGTCGACGTCGCCCGTGTCGCATCGCTTGAACTATTATGCGGCTCTGCCAACGACAGAGTGTCAACGAGTTCAGTGCTTCGGCTGGATGATTGGCTTGACAACCCACCGGACGTAAACAGCGCTTCCAGGCATTCTTCTTGATCGTTTCGCACTTTCTCGACGATCGGGGCGACCACAAGGGCGTTCTGCACTGCACTCCCAGTCGATGTCTCAGCTTTGGATGGGTCTTCATCTGAACCGCTGTGCTGATCAAGCGCGCTAGAGTCCTCCGTCGCCGAAGCCTTCCCTGCCCGCAAGCTGTCCGTTTGTTCCAGGTGAGAGTGGAGGGTCACGGCGGCTTGGTGGTCACTCTGCCTGGCTCCATCATCTTCACTGTCTCGTCCATCACTTGAGTCCAGCGAGTCAGTGAGAGTGGACACGGCTTTCTTCGGCGACGTAGTTGGGAGAGACTTGCACACTGCCGCGACGAACCCGCTTTTCAGTGTCTGCTTCTCCTGCAGTTGCCGGTCCATCAGCTTCTGCTTCTTTTCAAGTGCCTTCTGCTGCTTGTCTAGTGTCTTCCGTTGCTTCGCCAGCTCAGCATTGCAAGCGGCTGTCTCTTTCTTCCGTTCGTTTGCCAACTCCATCGATCGCTTCTGTACTTCCTGCATCTTGAGCTCAAACTCACGGCCACGCTGCTTGGTGAGCGCATGTAATGCCTGTTCCCGTGCCGCAGCCTCTCGCTCCCTAGACGCAATGTTCGCGCAACCCGTCTCGTAGATCTGCTCGTGGTCTCGGCGCTCACTCAGCATACTTTCCAGCTCACGTTCGCGCTGCTGGCACCGCAGTGTCTGGATCTTCAAGTCAGCCTCGCACCCCTTCAACTGCGCCTCGCGCTGGAAGTGCTCGCTCTCGCGCTCGCGCAAGATCTCGACGAGCCGTCGCTGGCGTTCCCCCTCCGCGAAGATCTCGTCTAACAGCATACTGATGGATCGAAGCGCGTCTTTTGTGGATGTCGAGTCTGAGTCTGATAGGGTCACTGCATCAACGGGCATCTCCACGCCACGAAGCTTGCCAAGATATTCGCTCGCCTTGCGGAGGATCCGTTGCGATGCCGCCTGGAGCTGACTGGTATGGTCCGTGAGCTTGGTGAGCTGCGCGTCGGCTGCGTCCATGGTCGCCAACAAGTCCTCATAGTCGTTGTGGCGATCCAAGTTGAACCGATGGTGGCGGATCGCCTCCATCCACGCCGTTGCCTGCGCACGGGACTCGGCATCGAGGTACACCGGTCGTAACTGCGTCGCCTGGTTGCCATGCTCGTCATCACAAAACGTCGGTGGCAGTTGGCCTGTCACGCGGAAGCCGTTCGCACTGCCGCCTACACTGCGCTGCACACAGTCGGCATTGAACCGCACATCCCGTAGAAACTCCGTGTCGATGATGCCGCGCGGCTCGGTGTCGTGCTCCGTGTTGTAGTAATACAGATAAGTCGTGGGCTTGAGCACGAAGTAGTACTTGGTCCACCGACCGGGCTCGTTGTCGGCCTGCTTGCGCAGAAAGCCGCTCATGGTCGCGACTTGGGAGAGCAGCGGTGCGTCCAGCGGTGGCATGTAGCGCACGCGCGGGCGCTTTGGCGCTTTGTCCGTTTCCACGAGGCCTTGGCCATCGTCGCAACCAGAGTCAAGACGGTACTGAGGCGGCAGCCGCGCCTCGAAGGCTCGCACATCGCGATCGAGTTGCCATGGACGGCTCATTGGGGCGGACATGCTTCGCAACAGTGGAAGTGTTGACTGTGGAAGCGCCTAGTAGTGCTGGATGCTTGGTGACGTCTCTGGACGGGTTGCCATCCTGGCAGTGCGCTTGGGGGGGTTCTCTCCGGATTGGATCCAGAGATAGGGTAATACTGTGTGGCTCCCTTCATCCAGAGTGTGTGGGCTTCGTTGCATGGGGGCCTCGGATGATGAAGTTGGTGAGAGGGCTCAAAGAGCAAAGGGGTAGGGAACAACTCCTGTCGTTCGATTGCACACCTCCGCAAGCCAATTTAACCCAATAAAGTACATCAGCATTGCGGGTATGTGACGTGTGCCAACCGCGCTATTTTTCACGGATGGGTACACGAAGTAACGCGCTTATCAGGCGAAGAAGGATCGCGCGCAGGAATAGCATGGCGTGCATTTCGCTTCTCCCCGTCACGCTAAGGGCAGGAATAAGAGAATATCACCGTGTCGGTGCCATAGTCCGAATCACCTCCTTTCGCGTACGCGGAAGAGATAGAGAAAACCCCTCGACAGGTCAAGAATGGGCGAGGACCACGCTAACAACAACGGCGGGCTGCCCGCGGCGCCGTTGCCGGCGAGTGCGCGCACGGCCGTGAGCTGGAGTAACGCCAAGGCCTGCGCTGTCGACCCGGAGAAGGACCAGTACCAGTTCAAGCCGCCGGCGCCGCATGGCGGCAACAAGCTGCGCGAGTCGATCCGATGCTCCAAGCGGCGCATCATCCAACAGCTTCTGGTCAAGCTCAAGCAGGCCGAGGCATCGGATGACTCCGAGTACCAGGCACTTCGCGCGCGCCAAATGGATATGTACGACGACGTCGTCACGCTGATCACGCAGATCAAGAGCTTTGCGACGAACCTCGTGGCATTGGGCCACGGCGCCAGCATGATCGGCGACTCGGCGTCCAAGATTTCGACACAGCAGAGCCGCCCGGGCACTACACCCGTGGCGGTCGCGTCAAACCAAGAGTTCAAGGTGTTTGACCCGGACTTTTGCAAGTCGATGACCCGGGTGGAGTCGGCCGGCAGGGAGTTGGCGGTACGCATACCGTAGCCGGCAGTGTTGCTTGGCTTGAAAGAGCCCGACGAAGGCTGACACGATACGCTCGTGTTGCATGATGAAAGGGAACGACGCTGAGTACGGTGGTGGCCGCTCTGGAGAAGAAACTGGAGGCGCTGATGACCCTGAAGGTGCGTTTGGTGTAGTCCCGCGAGCGTTGGATGGCTGCGACCACGCAAACGCTCACTGACGCCGTTGTGCAGAAAGAGATGGAGGACCGTGAGAACTTTAAGCTCGATTTTGACTCGGCCGTGCGCAAGGTACAGCTTCCACACTGGAATTCTCCTCGTAAAAGCGGTTATGGTTGACCCTCACGTATCGGTGTGGTTTCAGCTGCGGCTCGCGAAGGAGAAGGGCCGTCCAGAGGACGTTGTCCGCCGCGATGTCAAGGTGAGCTGCTCGACGCACAGCCCACTAGTCTGAGAGGACCACGTGCGAACTGATGATCTCACTGTCCGCCTAGCTACAAGCCGCGCGGTCCGTGCTGGCGTCGGCGACCGAGGCGATCGTCAAGAAGTTCCTCTTCTATGAGAGCGCGCGTAGCACGTTCATCTACCACGAGCTCAAGCTGTTCCGCGAGCAGCAGGGCAAGTTCTTTGCGCAGTGCGCGAGCGCCTTCCAAGTGCACGAGCACCCGGAGCTCGGCGACGACGACCTCATCCGCTAACGTTAGCGCTGTGTCGAACACAAATGACGCCTATCATTGCATGCGATCCAACTTCGCTACCCCCTTCTCCCTTGACATCGATATCTTCAGCACGTATCTCTCCCTACCTATCCTACACCTATGCGCACGACCCAATGCTTTTTACACGGACAGGCCGACGTAAAACATCTCGAGCTGATGCCGCTTCTCAAAGGCCACGACGATCTTTTTGACGTCGGCGTCGTTCAGCTCGACCAGCGCGTTGATCTCTTGGCAGAGCTCGAGAGTCAGCTCGCCGCCGCTGAGCGCGTCCTGTGGCGTGTCCTCGACGTCCAGACAGATTACGTGGAGCCGCTTCTTCTGGAAGCAAAAGCGAATCCGCGTACGCAAATCTACAGAGAAGCCACACCACACCACATGCATGCCTATCAGCCACGGGCGCAGAGCCAATATAAACGCCCAGACGATCCGTACCGTTCAGCACGCGGATAAACATGGCATAGTCGAGGCAGACGACCACGTCGAGGTCCTCGAGCTGCTTGTTCAGCAGCAGTTGGAACTGCTGCGGCTTCTGCTTGACCTGCATGTTGCGCTCGAGCATCGTGAGCACGCCGTTCTGGCGGTACAGTGGCTCGTCCTCAGCCAGCAGCGCCTTGTGCATAGTCTCGTAGGGCGTGCCAAAGCCAAACAGACGCGGGGTGTCGGGCTGGCGGCCGGGGAAGCACACTTGGACGCCCGCGCCAAACGACGTTACGCGCAGCCCGGCGTCGCGCAGCACGACGTGGGCCTGCATGCTGCGGTTGACGTTGTTGATGCACACAGTCGCAAACATGGGCACCGCACGGGGGCCAAGGGCCTGGGTCGGCGCGCGGTTCTTCTTGAACGAGCGGCGCACGCGCATCACGAGCCCGTGCTCGTTGCGCTCGACGTCATGTTCGCCCTCGGACGTGCGATGCAGGCGGAGTCGCTTGAACATGGCGGCGGTTGTCGTCTCGGAACAGTTCTCGTTGTCGCTCGATTCGCTCCCAGAACTGTTCCAGGCGTCCGGGTCGTAGTCGTAGTCTTGTTCGACGCTAGACGCACGACTGTCTTCTCTGGCTACGGCAGCTACAGCGCCGTTAGTACCAGTTGTGGGTTCTTCTGCGAGGCGCTTGGTCTCCAGCGCTTCTGTTGGTGGCGGTTGGTGGTGGTGGTCACGGTGTGTCTCGTCGCTGGGGTTTTCTGGAATGCCGGCGACGTCGAGGTTCGTTGTCCCGGTCGAGCTCATCTCCCTCACCTGCTTTGTGTGATGGATGGGAGGGCACTTTTTTAGTCCCGTGTCGGTCGTGAAGCTTCTGGGGAGACGACAAAGAAGAAGAAAAGCAAAAGTCGGCCCGGAGCAGCTGATGAAGAGTGGGCCGACAAAAATTGTCAGACCCGTGCGACGGTCCAGCGCTTCATGGAACTGCAACCAGCAACTTCAAGGTGCTGGACATGTCGCGACTTCATAGCGCTACTTCACGCATCTGCATGTCCTTCTGGCCAATCATGGACAGCTATGGCCTGTCGACGCACACGGCGTCAGCTTCGCAACTTGCTTTGAAGCCATTCGGTCTTCCAACATTTCCTCACTTTTGAAAGTCCCGTCATAGAAGTTCGTTCCCACTTCCAACTCGAAAAACGTTGGGAGCTGGTGTGAACTCGCCAACACGCACCACCAACTCCAAGTGTACAATACTGTCCATCCTCGGAGGAGTCGTGGACTTCCCCACAGATTCTATGTATGGGTGTATTTGGTCTGTGTGTGAACTCTACGGTATGAGCCTCCTCGCTCGCATGCAAAAAGATCCTCTTGGGGTGCACCTATTCGTCGTCTTCCTCGTCGTCCTCAACTTCTTCGTCATCGCCCCACACCTCGTCATCGTCGTCGTTGGTCTCGCGGCGCTTAACGTTCGCGTAAACCTTGCGGAGCTCCTCGGCGTTGGCCGGCGGGTTCTGCGAGAGCTCAAGCAGCTTCTGGGTCGGCGTGCACTCGCAGCCGCTGACCACACAGGCGATCTCGTAGGCCTCGCGATACGCGGCCTTCGCGGCCTCCAAATCGCCCAGCACAACCTGGACCTGCGCGAGGTTGTCGTAGTAGATGGTCTTCTCGTGGTGCGCGTGCGGGATCACGGCGTTGAGGTTCGTGATGATGCGCTTCCACACGACCGCAGCGTCTGCGCGGTAACTCTCGTCAGGCACGTGTGGGATGATCTCGGCCGCCTCGCAGCCGATCGAGTCCAGCGCCCAGAAGAGCAAGTAGTGGCGCTCATGCATCGGCGTCTTCTTCACGATGTCGTCCACTTCTTGCAGCGTCTCCGGGAAGCCGTTCTCGAGCAGCTCCTGCTCGGACGCCTCGAACGCGGCCGTCTCGGCGTCTGTCGGCGCATACCCGCAGACGCTGCACTTCCAGTCAAACTCGAGCTCCTCGGGATCCTCCAGCGGCGCCGAGGGCGTGCGCGGGTACGGGTACACAACAGTATCCGTCTTGTCCTTGCAAGCCGCCGCGGGGCACTTAAACGCGCGGCACGTGTCCGGTTCCTTAAGACACGCGTCGCACGAGCACAAGAAACCATACGACTCGAGCAGCGAGTTTAGGCGCTCGTCCGTGGGGCGGTAGAAAAAGTTGCCGTAGTCGATCGACAGCGCCTCGCCCTTGGCGATCGGGCGGATCGCGGTCATCCAGAGCGTCGAGTCGTAAGTCGTGAAGCTGCAGTTGGGCGCGCAGTTGTGCTCCATGCGGCAGGCCGACAGAAAGAGCCCCGAGCCGCCAAGGTTCTCGAGCTCGTGCGAGTTGGTGTTGAGCACGCCCATGAGCGTCGCGAGCTGCTCGACCGTGAAGCCCTTGGGCAGGATCTCGGGCGCGAGCTCTAGCAGCTCGGTCGCGTCCGCGAGGCACTGCTCGAAGTTGGCGCACGTAAGCGTGAGCACCTGCGCGAGCGCGTTGCTGTCGCGCTCGGCCATGGCCAAGCACTTCAGCACGCAACGCGCGCGGTCTACTTCGCCCACGCTCTCGATCGCGGCCATGAGCTGCACGATGTCGTTGCGCTTCTCAGCGTTCTTGTTCAACGTCTCGCTGTACATCGACGGCGTTGGCGGTGCGCCATCGGCGCCGCAGACGCACTCGGACGGCTCGGCCGACTTGTCAGCCTCGCACCCGTCGCAAACGTTGGTCGACCACGTCGCGGACACGAAGGCCTGCTCGCTGAAGATCACTTCGCCGGCGGCGATGGCACGCTCGCTGAAGACGACCTTGCCCTTGACAGCATCCTCGGCGATGCGCACACCGCACTTGTCGAACGAAGGAGCCACGGCCGCCATTAGTTGGTGTCTTGGACAGCTCTTGTGTCTTTCTACTCGGGTATTATAATAATGGCTGGTGTCGCGGGCGTCAAGATGGGTCCAAAAAATGTGGGCCATACATCAAATAGTACTCTCAGCAGGGACCAAAATCACAGAATATGCTGGGCGTATCCTATTTTGTGCCACAAAACCCAGGTTTTATGCCGAAATCAAACAAAGTGACGAGTCAGTCCCATCGGACGTGTTGGTTGGCTTTGCTGGCAACGAGAGGAGTGGACACGAATATGGCGACGACTTTTAATCATGGAACTTTATGTGATAGAGAGCGAGCGATAGAGCGAGAAGCGCAAGTTACTTGGAAGGGCGAGAAGGAGAAAGAATGAGACACTAAATAAACGGCGTCGAGGCCACGTCGACCTTGGACTGCGACGTGTCCGAGCCGAACGACATGGTCGGCGCCTCGAACGTGAAGCCCGCAAACATATTCCGCGGCACTTCCGAGCCGGGCGTCATCTTGCTCATGGGCGTGCCGCTCACGGGCAGCTCGGTGAACTCCTTGTCGAAGTTGGAGGTGTCGCCGGCTTCCTTGGCCTGTGGGTCCGACGGCTTGAACGGTGGGTCGGCCCACAGCAGGCCGTCCCAGTCCACGCTGCGGAAGAAGCGGTGCGCTTTCACTTCGGCGGCGCCGCGGCTGCCTAATCGCTTCTCGGGATCGCGGTGGAGCAGCAGCGCGATCAGCGACGCCGCGTCTTGGGTCAGGTACTTGGGGATCTCGAGCGGCGCCTCGCGGATGCGCGCAAAGAGCTCCTGGCGATTACGCGTGTACCACGGTGGTAGGCCCGTGAGCATCTCGTAGAGCACCATGCCGAGCCCCCACCAGTCGACGGCCGTGCCGTGGCCTTTCCGCGCAAGCACTTCGGGCGCGAGGTACTCGGGCGTACCACACAGCGAGGTCGCGCCGCTGTCGACCTCCGTGACGTGGTCCTTTGCGAGCCCAAAGTCCGCGAGCTTGATGTGGCCCATCTCGTCCAGCAAAATGTTCTCGGGCTTGAGGTCGCGGTACACAACACCCAGCGAGTGCAAGTGCTCGAGCGCGACCACGAGCTCGGCGCCGTAGAAGCGCACCATCTTCTCGTCGAATTTGCCCATGCGCGACAAGTGGAAAAACAACTCGCCGCCGGGACAGTAGTCGAGCACAAAGTAGAGCTTGCTCTCGGTTTGGAACGCGTAGTGGAGCCCGACGATGAACGGGTGGCTCACGACGCTGAGCACGCGGCGCTCGGTCTTGGTGTGCTCGACCTGCTTGCGCTTGACGAGGTGGGACTTGGACAAGATCTTCATCGCGAAGATCATGCTGTTGGTCTTCTTGCGCACGAGCGTGACCTTGCCGAACGAGCCTTTGCCGATCACGCGGATGAGTGTAAAGTCCTCGAGGCAGACCTTGTCGTTGAACGCCGAGCGGTCCACGAACGCGTCTAAATCCACCGACGTCGGGTCCTCGCCGCCGTTCGCCGACGACGGCGCGCTCTCTGGGGAACTCATGCTGGCCGTTATGGTTGCTTGTTTTTGTTGTTGTGGGCTGGGAGGAAGGGACTCAAGACGTTTGTTCGTCGTGGGACTGGTGGGTGGTGTCACACGCAGATCTTACGTGTCCACTGTTACGTCAGTGGGCGAAGGCGAGGGACTTGGGGAATGAAGATGGCCTACGTCGACTTTGCCGTCAGTCCAAGCGAGCGAGCAAGAATGCAGTGGGGTGGCGCGCAGGAGACGTTCGCCGCGGGCCGCGCGTTCTTCGTCGTGCGTCAGTAAGCGTGCGCGAATGTGCGACGTCTTGCTGACTCCTGTGTGTGAGCGAAGAAGGGGGTACGCTCTTGGCGTCGTCGGGTCGTGTAGTGTACCCTGTACCCACGCGATTTCGTTGGTTCTGTCGGGCGTTTTGTTGGGTCCGCGGTTGCTGCGTCGTCCGATGGGTGTGGGGACGTTTGGACAGCGGCGTTGGCGATCGTGCACGCAGAGACGACGGGACGAGCCTTTTTTGTCGGGAGTACCACGTTGGCGCAGGTCTTCGAGTGTCGTTTGTGTTGTTTGTTTCTTCAGCCAACGACGCGACCAATGTTCCTCTTCCGCCGTCGTTTTGTACCGTAGTTCCCGACCCGCCAACTCTATTTGGCTGTTGTTTTGACCGGCGTTTTCGGCGCGCCAGACCCGTTTAGGAAGAGAGCGCTGCGAGTCGTGACCCAGTCGACACCTACCCCCTCCAACTGATTCTTTTAAGCGTGACGGCAAAACACACACAACGACCCAAACCAGCATTCTCTGGACTACCCAAAACTAAATGAATACAAACCGGTATTCTACCGGTCAGTACCATTCCATGTCCCAACTCGAAAGCGCGCCTCGTTGGCACCAAACCAAACGCCAATGACCAAGCGCGGGAAGGCGACTGCGCGCGACGGCGCGGCGCCGCTGGAGCCCCCGGCGCCGCGCGAGCTCAGCTGGGACGAGAAGCACCAACTCGTGTACGACATCGTGAACCTGTCGCCGCCAGATCTTCCGGGCGTGCTCGTACTCATCGAGAGCAACCAGCGCGCGGCGCTCGCGTGCCAACAGTACGCGCCGACCGCCGTGTCCGCGTGGGACGTGTATGCCGACGAGATCGGCGCGACGCGCATGCCCACGGCCTCCGACGCTACTGAACGTATCCAAATGGACTGCACGTTCGACCTCGACGCGGCGTCGCCGGCGCTGCTGCAGCAGCTGCGCGAGTACGTGGATCAGTGCCACATCCCACACTACCTCCCCAAAGAGAACTGCATGGTCTGCGAGGGGCTTTGGTCCACGGGCCACGTGATCCCGTGCGGCAACGACGCGTGCGACACCAAGGTCCACGAAGAGTGCTACGGCGTCGTGCTGCGCCAAGACCCTCACGGCCCGTGGCTCTGTCCGACGTGTCTATTGGGCCGCCAACTGACTTGTGCCGTGTGTATGCAAACGGGCGGCGCGATCAAGCCGCTTGCGCCGTCGTCGGGAAGCACCAACAAAGATGGAACACCCACGGCACTAGACGAGCTCAAGTGGGTCCACGTGGTCTGCGCGCTCGCGATCCCGGAGCTCACACTGCGCGACGTGCCGGCTCTGGAGCCGGTCGACGGCATGGACGAGATCGAGAACAGCCGCTTCCGGTACCTGTGCGGCATTTGCCGCAAGCGCGGCGGCGCATCCGTGATCTGCGAGCAGGACAACTGCAACGTCGGTATGCACCCGCTGTGTGCGGCCAACGCCGGGTTCATGATTGGCAACGAGGCCAAGCCGCTGGGCGTGTACTGCGACAAGCACTTGCCCGCGAGGCGCATCCCCGGTGCCAAGCGCTGGATCAGCGACGAAGATTTGGTGGAGGAAATCATGAGCGAGAACTCGATCGACGACGACACCGAGAAGTACCTCGCGCAGCACGACCACCTCAACAGCATGCGCCACGCGTTCATTCTCGAGACCACACCGGGGTTCTTTGAACTGGCCAAGCTTGCGGGCCTTGCATCGGCGCTGCGGTGGGGCGGCGTGCCCAAGATCCACAGCAAGTCAGACACCAAGGCGTCCGTCTACGAAAACGTCAAGATCACGCCGAGCGCCTGGACGAGTCCCGGTATCGTGGTGGTGGGCTCCAAGACGAGACGCCCGCTGGTGTTTCCTCCACAGGACCACGACCGGCTCGGGCTCCCCGAGTTTCCCGAAGGCGACGAGCTCGTAGGCGCGATCGTAGACTTTTTGCTCAAGGACCAGGACGAGTGGGTCCGTGCGCGCGTGCTCGAGTGGGACACTACGCGGCAGCTCCACTTGTTGCAACTTGTCGCGAACGACCAGAAGATCTGGGCCAAGCTCGCGACCACCAACACGCTGATCCTCTATGTGCCCGACGAAGAGCGCGCGCTCGATGGCCCGCGCGTCAAGATCTACCGCCCAACGCGGCGAGGCGTCAGCGAGTGGCGACCAAAGCCGCGCAAGTTTGCGGCCAACAGCGCTGCCGCTACGTGAAGCACCCACTATCGAAGGTAAATAAGTATGCATTACGCTGATAACACGGCCATCTTGTCCCTCCGGATTTTGTAGGCAACGTTGCGACCTCTTCTATGTGCACATGGACAGATCGAGTCGACCTCGCCTCGTCGCACTTCAATCGCAAGTCCCAGAACCCGGACCACGCGACGAGACCGTCGCCCGCGTGGCGCTGCGACGAGACTGCTCCGATCCGCCGGTTGGAAGCGAGCGGCAAGCTCGGGCTCTACAACCGTCGGTCCTCCGGCAGCGGTAGACCCCCGCTCCCGAGGGATCAGTGTCGCATTCGCGAGCCAAGCCGCAAACCTACTCAACAACCATGTTTCGCACCGACTGGGAGATCGTATCGCCGTCGAGCTGGCTCACCGACTTTGTGGACGAACAAGCGGTTCTCAGCGGCCGCGACGTCGATCTCTTTGGCCAACCGACCGAATCGACCGTGATGCTCGTCTTTCTCCCGGAGACCACGACGGCGGAACAGCAAGGAGGACGTCGCGTCGGCCGTCCGAAACGCAACAAGGAACAGCAGCGACAACAGCGCCGCGCTCAGGGTCAAGAGCAAGAGGAAGCCCCACCGACGGCGCTGCCGCCAAGCAGTGAGGCGATGCCGACCGAGCAGCAGCAGGCCGAGACCAAGAGTGAGACCGAACGCAAGCGCGAGCAGCTCCTGAACGAGGACTTTTTCGCGGATCTCCCGCTCGGAGCGCGAGCGTTCGAGACGCGGATGCCCGCGAACGTCGTGCCACCTAGCGCCAAGACCAAGGACGGCTATGGGTTCTTGACGTACGCGTACAGCTCGTGCGCGACGCTGGACGACAGCGGCGAGACTGTCGAGAGCACGCGCCGTCGCTACCAAGACTCGTCGGGCGTGATGAAGGCGGTCCACCGCCGCCAGATTGGCGAGCGCGCGCTCGAATCGACGTGGCTCAAGACCTCGGACAACGACAAAGGCACGCACGACAAGCGCGTCGAGGCTGCTGGTGACAATGCCCAGGACTTTGAGCGCGCGTGGCGCATGACGCCGTTTGGTGTCGCCGAGAAGCACGCGCTCGAGCAAGGTGAGAAGAAGCAGACGCAGCTGCCCGATGCGCCGCCGTCGCAAGAGATCCCGTGATGCGTCGTCATCTCTTTGCACAGTACGCGCCACTGCACGTAGTGTGCGGTAGCAAGCTGCGTCGTCTGTCTGTTGGACGCCGCAGGCGTGGCATGGGATGCACGGGGACCCCAGGATGCGTTTTGTGTGTGGAAATGGGTACACTTTCGCCCCGTGAGTGATGGTCTCAATCTGTTGTCCCCAACACCATAAATCATGCAGCTCATTTCGGAATTGCTCACGCGTCGACCAAGCTGTGTCCTCTCTCTCCCCGGTCTATAGTTCGCACCTGCCATGTCGTTTGAGACCCACGCGGCGATCTACTTTTACGGCATGCGCGACCCAAGCACTGGGTTCATGAGCAACTTTTACGGGTGCCGCTTCCAGGATTCCCACGGGACGAACACATACAAGTCGAGCGAGCAGTACTTTATGAAGCAAAAGCAAGAGCTCTTTGACCCGGAGAACGCCAAGCTCGCGCTTGCGATCCTCAAGGCCAAGACACCGACCGACGCCAAAAAGCTCGGGCGGCAGGTGAAGAACTACGACGACGAAGTGTGGGCGCAGCGCCGGCTGGACGTCATGATCGACGCGCTCAAGCTCAAGTTTGCTTCCAATGATGAGCTAAAGCGGAAGCTACTGGTGACCGGTGAGAAGGCGCTGTACGAGGCCTCCCATAGGGACGCGATCTGGGGCATTGGGCTGAGCGTGAGCTCCGTGAAAGACATGATAAGAGACAATGAAACGTTCCGCGTCGCGGGCGACGCCGATGAGGAAACGAAGGAGCGCTGCTACGGTCAGAACTTGCTGGGCCAGGCGCTGATGGCTACGCGTGCGTGGCTGCGGGAGCAAGAGCAGGACGACGATCAGGGAGCGGCTGCGCCGGAGAGAAAGACCAAGAAGACGAGGAGCCATTGATTTCTAACAGAGATGAGAGACAAGTGGTTTTGATTGTACGAAAGACGGCTGCGGTGTACTAGTATGTAATTAATACGTACTGAGGCGGCGGCTCATCGCAAGCCGCGTGCGTTAGCCCTGGGTCCATGTTGCACTGGGACTCGGCGTATGCTGCCGTTTGGTGGGGAAGCGGGACACGTCGACACGACTGTAGGACGGTTGTTAGCGCGGCTGTTTGCCAGAATCGCCGTCCCGACGGCCGGGAATTCTTCCCACGAGCTTAACACGAGCGGGGGCGTCGACCGCTTCGTGGGCGCGTATCCTTCTATTTGTCCTGCCGCTCCCAGCGGATCGTTTTCGTCCTCCTGTCTTTTCCGCTCTGGACCACCAAAACGCCCCGAGATCCTCCTCCGCAGTCCACACACACACAGAGGGCCCACAGGCGCACCATCGCTCGTCATCTTGCGCGTATATTAACCATATTCCATTTGTTCGTCGTTCCTGCGCGCGCAAATAGGGGGACGCGGTCGGTCCATCCGTCTTGAATCCCCACAATCGAACAAGAGCGTCGTGGTCTTCTCTGCGCCAACAGCGGATACCCGCACGTCTGCCCTCCCCGTGCCAACCAGAGACAGCGTAGAAGATAGACGTTCTAGTCCTCCCTCCCACGCCCGTGTTCCGTGCCCGAATGCGTCTAATCACTGGATGCTCGGAGCTTGCGACGCTCCTCGCTCGGGTACTTGACAACCGCGCGCTTCGAGTACATGGCCAGCGGCAGCGCGACCAGCGCCATGACGCCGAGCGCGACGCCGGTCTTCTGGCGCCAGTGCTTGGTCTCGAGCCACCAGCCGCCCGCGGGCGACCACGTGTACTTGGGGTACGGATACTTGTCCACGCCGCCCATGCTTGTGTCTTGTTCTGCCAGGTGCGACTGTGTGTGGGCGCAGGGGGGACGCTCGTGGCCCTATAGGCGACCCACCCGAATAGAAGGCGGACTGGTAGCAACCTCCCAACATGTTATGAACCGATCCAATTCATGCGTTTATAGAGGTCTCAAACCTGTCGCATGTTATATGATCACCGCACCGCTTCCGGGCAAGTTGCGTAGTTGCCCCCAGTTCCGCCAAATACGGTGAGAGCGATGCATCACACGCGCCCCGGAACCGACGCCACGATGCACATATCGCGGCGGGCGGTGTCGTCCTCCTCTGTATCGTCTGCGCCTTCAACGCCTACAGCTTCCGCGCGGTCACGTCGCCGCCACCGCGCAGTGTGGCCGCGATCCGATACGGCGCGGCGGTACAACGTGATCAACAGGACGTCCATGTCGTCGCCACCAAGGAGACGTGGCCCATGCAGGACCAGTTCTACACGTCCGACTTCCCGACCGACGACACGTTCACGACCATCATCGTCAACCTCTTCAAGGGCCCCGCGGACGCGCTGCGCATCCACTAGAGGCCGCGCTGTCCCAACAAGGCGTTGCGCCGCCCGAGATATGGGTCATGTGCTTCAACTCGCCTCTACAGCGCGAGTACGAGGCGGTCGTGAGCGATATCCGGACCAAAACCCCCATGTCCAAGAGCAAGATCTCGCTGACAGTGTCGGATTTCAACCACAA
>JAADXJ010000725.1:0-15468 GCA_023337735.1 Pythium biforme
CAAGCAGTCCTGCCCAGAGCCCCATTTGCTTGGCTTTCCAAATCCGGCTAGAAGAACGAAGCTTCAACGGGGATCCTGGCCGAAGGGCTGCCCCCTTTTGTCCCATTAGATCGATAGACACACCAAACACCGAACGTACCCACGCCAAAACATGCATAACTTATCGACCATAAAGCCCTCTTACCACAACGCACTCTACAGTTTGGTCCCTTTGGTCTGCACCAGCAACAATTGCATAAATATTTACTTTTACCTAGTAAGCTGACGGCGTCTCACAGACGCAGTTCCCCAGTCGAGTACCCGCGCATGCGAAAGCGCGCGGCTGCGTCTTGGCTGGCTTGGTCCATGGACGCGATCGAGACGCGGAAGTCGGGCATCGAGGCCGCGCGGAAGTCGATGCGGTCTTGGCGGGTCTTGAGCTGGCCCACAAGCGCGGCGGTCGCGTCCACGACGTCCTCGGCCTCGCTGAGCGAACTCAGCCCGAGGAACAGGCCGACCGACTTGTCGACGTCGTCGCCGTTGCGGCGGCAGTGGCGCGCGTGACGCGTGACCATCTCCACGAGGTCCTTGAGGAAGTGTGTCAGCTGCAGCGCGCGCGAGGCGCCGTACTTGTCGGCGTCCAGCACGATGAGCCCGCGCGGTGGGAGCTTGGCTTCTTTGAGGCGCTCGACGAACCGCTGGCAGTCGTGGCAGTCGCGGCATTCGGCCAGGAGCCCTTCGCGCAGACGCTTGAACTCTCGGAAGCGGCGGTGCGCGCGGTACACGTCGCCCGTGACCTGGTTGCAGGTCTCGATCTCGTACACAAAGCGCGTCTTCTTGAGCGCGGCCGCTTGCTTCTCCTCGGGGTAGAAGCGCAGCACCCGCACGGCGAGCAGCGAGTCGCCGCTGACGCTTTCGCGCGGCTCCATGGGCGCGACGGAGGACCCGCCGTTGGACGGCGACAGCGCGCGCAGCAGTCGCATCGGCATATTTGGGGTTATAAAGATCGTGCGGCCACCGACGGTCTCACTTGTTCACGGCGGCGGAATGTGTGTGTAAAAATGGAAGGAAGTAAAAAGCTGTGACGTCGAGTCGACGCTTTCGTTGGCGGGTGAGATCGCGGAGTGAGAGAACGGAAAAGCACGGGATCTCCTCGCCCGACGGGACGGAGACAGGATGATTTTGACAGAGAGAGTCGAGTGGCCCCATGTGAATGTTTCGGAGGCCACCTGCGACTTTGGGGCTCAGCTGCCCCGTCGGCTCGGCGGGCGAAAAAAAAGGAACGGCGACTGGGATGTGGGATTTTCGAAGCTGAGAAAAGCGAACTTAGTGGGCGAAAATGGCAGCTTTTGCGGGAAAGATGGGGCGCCTAGCAAACTTAGCGCGTACTTGGTGGACGATTACGGCCTCGTTTCTGCACCCATGATGGGTTCAGGCTCTGGGTTGATTGGCGATCATGAAGTTTAGGGTGATCGTGGATCACCCTCTGGCGGCGGCTTGCAGTGTTAGACGCCGCCATGCGATGGATACGCGAGTAGCTCGGGCTTGAGTCGGCGCCAGGCGTCCACGAGGCGGCTGTGCTCCTCTGGATGCGCCTGCTGGAGCGCGGCTGGGTCCTAACCAATGTTGGGACCAACAGGAATCAGGCCGAGCATCAGCTGACCCGGACCCTACGGTGGTGAGAGCAGCGGGGAAAACGCACCTCAGCAAAGCACACAAATATGGTCGAGACGATCGACTCGAGCACCGATGACACGATGGCGCACATGGCGTAGCCGATGGCGGCGCAGGCGATGAACGTGAGCACCACGACATTGAACGTCTCTGCCACCATGTCATGAAACAGAGGGGGTCAGATAAGGGCAGGAATGGAGGAGAAGCGCAGCTGAGCGTACCGCACTGATCCGGATGCTTCTTGCTCTCGTCGGCTGTGCACTCCATGGTCATGAACACCCACGCCGAACCGATCGCACCGGACGTCGCGCCTGTAATGGGCAAGCAATGCCGTTAGAGATATACCTACTCGAGATCCAGCATCGACATGACTGCATTCAAAGCAACAACTCACCCACTACCAGCGCGCCAACACTGAGAACACTCGAGATGAGCGTGTCGTTGATGACGGAGCTCCATCCGCGATCGCGAAAGACGCGCATCGTGTCGTAGCCAGCGGACTGGAAATCCTTGCCGTAGATTGCGACGTGGCAGAACGCGTACTTGTTGAAGTACTGGATGTTGGTAGTGACAAATTTGATGATACATTCCAAGCAGGCATTCGGGCTGCGACGTCCCTTGCGACGAGGCGTAGACAGCAGCATGGTCTTGAGGGCACTCAGCGTGGCGATCACGAGCGAGCCCAAGCAAATGGAACCGAGCGAAAACGTCGCCGCGCGGATCCGCGATCGCTGGACAGTGGTTGCGTCGTGGAGACCGAACCACCACTCGCCGACAGCACCCGCGGCCACGCAGTGGACAATGTTCTTTACAACCTCGATAAACCAGAACAAACTACCAGCGACGGCAAGTCAGTCATCGAGAGGCGAGAGGGAACAACAACATAAATCACGACATACCTGAGCAGCATGAAGAAGAAGCTGACATTCCCAAAGCTGGTGGCATCGTGGAACTTCGTGGTGGACTTGGCCAGCACGCCGACGACAGCGACACTCCAGATGAGCGTCCACACCCCTTGCACGATGAGTGCGATGTATGCGGTCGAGACGATGTTGGGGAACTCACACAAAATGCGTGACGCTGCCGCCAAGTTCGAAGCAGCAAAGCCGATGGTGTGGCGAATCGCGAGGTAGTAGACGAGAATCCAGACCGCAAGGAACAGGTTCACGAACCCGACGGCGCGGCCGCCCATGCCCGAGTCCAAGAACGCGACCGCCGACGACAGCAAGAGCGCGACGATGCTGCCACGCAGCGTGAGATTGATCACGTCGGACGCGTGGCGCTGCAGCACGTGGAGCCAGAGCACCGAGATACCGCCACCAATACACGACGTCAGCAGAAAAATGGAAAAGATCCGCAACCCGTGCGAGACGCTGGAACTTGAATGCGACGGCCCGTCGCCGTGGATCGTAAAGTACAAGTGGAACACATTCGGCAGCCCGAAAAACAGCTGCAGCATCACCCCACACATACCGAGTCTATGAGCTCCTAGCAACGCCGCAAATGGATCATTTCCACCTAAAACGCACCGCAATGAAGAGCACGACACCGAGGTTCGCGGCGAACGCGATCGCGAACGGCCTGTCCTTGAACTCGACGCGGTTCCCCGCGGCGCCTACAGTCGGCTCTGTATGCGGCGGCGGCGGGAGGTCGCCGAAGTACGGCTCCTCATTCTTCGCCAGCAGCGCGTCCGTGTCGGCAAAGTCGAGCTCCATTATCGTTCGATTCCTCGGCCAAACGCTTTTTGAACCTTGGCAGAAGCGGACGAAGAAGAAGACGCTGGGGGACGGACTGAGAGTGATGGTCACATCCATAAAGCGTCGGGAGACACCAATCAAACGTTCGTTATGTTGGAACCGCGTAGTTTACGCTGGCAACTTCAACACCGGTTGCCCATGAAACCCCCTCGTTCGCCGGTCAGTTTCCCGTGGGCAACGTCATCGACGGAGAAAGAGCGAGAAGGACGTCTACATCATGGCGTCGTCTCCGCGCGAGCGAGCGCGCAGTGACGACAAGGGAGGCGGCCATGGCGCGCCGAGCGGTGTGGTGTTTGCGGCCGAGTCCAGCGCGCGGCGGCTGCGCGGCGGCTCGCGCAGTCGGTCGACCACGATGGGTGGAGGAGCAGTTGAAGCAATAGCTACAGTCGGCAGCCGACGGTTGAGTATGCCGCAGCAGCGCCAGGCGTCCGTGCTGTTGTCACCCGCGGGCGGAGGCACAAGGCGACGTGCCATGAGCACGGCCGGGAACCGCGCGTACGACGACCGCAACCACGACAACAGTGGCGGCCATGAAGAGGAAGCAGACGACGAAGACGAAGACCGCGTGCACAACTTGACGTTTGACGGCGTGAAAGAGGGGCCCTACATGCTGTGCAAGCGTTCGGACGATCTGCTGGGCCACCGCGCGCGCCAAGTGTTTCGCGAGAAGGCGGCGTCGATGCGCGGCGAGAACAGCATCTACTACTACCTGAAGGACCTCATGAAGAAGTTTGGCGCAGACAAAGTGCAGAAGAAAGGACTCACGTCGCTGCAGATCGTACTGTACCCACACGAGTTCCGCAAGCTCGTTGCGAGTGACGCGGCGTTCCAGTCGGCGATCCCAGAGGAGCACATTGATGCGCTGTTCTGTCGAATGGTCTCCGAGGACCAGAAAGTTGTGCGCCATCTGGATTTCGTCGAGTTTTGCCTCTTCGACCATCACCAATTGTACGTGCCAACATGGTACCACCGTTGTATTCTGGCAGATGCTGATTCGAGGTGTACTATGTTTGCGTGTTCTAGGCGTTTGCTGCTCTTTAAATTTCGCAAGCGACTGAAGAAGATGCGGCTCACTGACAACGAGATCACCGACACGTTTCGGCGGCTATCCAGTTTGGGAGCATCATCCATTTCGACCACGCTGCTGCACGCCGCGATCGCGCGCGAGCTGGACGTCGTTTTGACAACAGGGGTTCGTGACAGTGCTGAAGCACGCCGAGCACCGGGGTTTCTGGCCACTGACGCTGCATGTCGTTGACTCTTCAGGAAATTCGGTATCTTCTGCAGCTCATAGACATCGATTGTGATGGCGCAGTCAAGGTGAGCGACTTCGAATGTTTCGTGAAGGACGATCAAGCGTCGTTTGATCTTATACACCCATCAACGGAGCATGGGATCGTCGAGCTAAAGATCAGCATGAGCGAGGTGGACGAGCTGAGTCAGCGACGGGAAGGTTTCAAACAGCTTCTTCCAGCGTTCCACGAAGTATCCAACGTCAAAGTCCATCTTTGGTACAAGACCGCCCCTCGCGAAGATGGGAAATCTGCGATTACGAGTATCCGGTATGCACCGACCTCACGTGATTCGGATCTCGTTGCCAAAGGATTCACCTGTCTACAACAGGACGTAAATCGAAGCGGAGCTTTCGGCAAACACAAGTACATTTGGGTCAGCTACGTGCCTTCGAATGTGCAAAACGCCAGCGAGGTGATCGACATGTGTCTTTCAAGTGGTGACGAAGATGATGCAAAAGATGCGAAGTTGTGGTTGCCGATGCACCGAGGATTCAAGCTCGTCCCCGGTGACTTGAACGAACGGAGTTCAAAGCAAGGGGTTTTCTTGTGGATTAGAAGACGTCAAATCAATTCGGCGGAGGATCTCGTTGACACCACAAACGAAGCTCTGGTCCCCGACTCTCCGCGAGCTCAATCAAAGATGCGAATGCATGTCGATGAGCTGGAAGGATATGTCCGCCAGATGCTCAGACGCAGCTGCCCGGTGGAACAAGATGGATCAATCAACTTTGCGAGGCTGTTTGACGAATTTGATTCGAAGAAGGCGAGGGCCATTGGCAAGCAGGCGATGCTTGCTGGTGTTGAATCGTTCGGCATCAAGATGAAAGCAAAGGTGCGAGAGTACTCGCTTGCAGATTGGGCAAGGATCGTCTGCTTATGTTGTTCCGTTAATTTCTTCTTAGGACTTCTCCCTTATTTGGGATCGAATCAATCCGTGTGCAAAGAAGGCGATCGACGTAGCAACGTTCGCAGGCTTTCTAGAAATGACCGACTCCGACATGTACGTACACTTCGGCGCTGACGTGAGGGTGTGATAGCGAGTTGGTTAACCCATAGCATGCACATAGAGATGAAGTGGTGAACAATCTTCAGAGAGCCATGACGGTGAATTCTACCCAACAACAGCAAATGCCGAATTATCGGGTTATCTTCCAGTCCTACAATTCCCTTGGAGATGGAAGACTAAGTCGATCCGACTTTCAGCGTTTGATGTCCACGAACCAAATCAATTTCACCAACACCGAACTGAGCAAGGTCATTCAGCGCCTCGATGTGAACAAAGACGGCATTGTCGATTACTCGGACTTCTTACGGTATGTGACGGGAATATGCGATGCTGCCGCTCGGCGCGCACAGCGTGTTGCGAACGCTGCCGACAATCTTAAGGCGTGGGCGATGGAAAAGCAAAACAAGAAGCTTGCAAAAGATGGTCAAATCGATTCATCGGCCTCTTGGAAGTTGCTTCGTCCAAAGCGAGGCATCCTGGACGTTTCCACGATCGATCATGTCTTGCGAGAGCGAAATCTCCGACTGGAAACTAACCCACTTCGACTACTTCGAGTTCTCATGTCACCCAGTACAAATGGAGAGATCAATCAAGCGGCGTATCATGCATTCGTGAACCACCAGCCGAGAAAAGTGTGCGTATCATGTGTGGCTCGCAGGGCGTAAACAATTGACTTACGACACTGTGCCGTGTTGTCTTTAGTCCATCCATGGTGTACGACGTGAAGAAAGTAGCCGGTCCAATGCCGGATGATGGCGAACCTGACGGCGTGTATGATCGCTTGAACGTGGAAGGAAACGGAAGACTTTCTCTTACAAACTTCGCGAAAGAGGTCAATGTGCTATCAGCGGAGAAGACCACGGGTGTCGGACCATTCGACTTGAAGGACTTCGTTTACGTCGTGCAATGGGCTGGTGCAGACTGCGGCGGGGATGGTTCGGTGTTGATTGATCGATTCCTGGCTGCTGTCCGAGACAACAACGAGCGACGCAACATGAAACACGAGTTCGTCACCAACTACGACAGCCCCACTTTCATTGAAGGAGTGAAAGTACTCCGCGAAGAGATGCGGCGATGCGCGAAGACGCCCGACGGCAAGTTCGATTATCGTGTTCCATTTCGGTTGTTTGACAAGGACAAGAGTGGGCAGATTGTGCTGTCCGAGTTTGAAGCCGCGATACTGGAGCTCGGAGTTGACAAATATTTGATGGACCGAGAAGTCAAGAGCTTAATGCGGCGATTTGATCTGAACTCGTCGGGTGGAATCGGCTACGAAGAGTTCTTGCGCTTCAATTTAGCCGAATCCTCCTCCAAGACTGGCGCCCAGTTGGCTGAAGTGGAGCCAACATTGAACGCTATCATCGTCCACGAGCGGCTCACACCAGGGACAGTTGGTGGGTTCTGCTCATCCTTGAAGCGAATGTTCAGCATCATCGACAAAGACACTCACGGTGTCGTCCCGATCACGGAGTTTGTTCGAACACTTCGTGAGTTGGGCATCATCATGGGGAGCGACGAGATGGATGTGCTCGCCAACGTGTTTGCGAATGAAGGCACCGACATCTGCTACACCGAGTTCTGCGATTCCCTCCAGCGTGTTTGTGAGCGATCGCAAAGCGAAGTGGACCCTGCCTCGCTTGCGCACGAGCCGGTGGAGGTTGTTGATCTCCTATGCGGCGTTTTCCGCGAGTATCAAAGCGTGCGCCATGCTCACGCAGAGATGGGGAAGCAAGCATTCGATCTTCTGACGGCTTTCGGGTTTTCAGCTGGCGAGAAGCAGCGAACGCTCCACCTTACGACCGATGAACTGAAGGAGATACTGTGGGCATGTGGTGTGCGTCACCCATTTCTGCGAGAGGAGCTTGAGTCTATTCAGCGCTGCTTCCACGCTTTAGACGGAGGCTTCAACACGTCGGCTTTTTGCAACTTCATGGAGCACGGACCCGCTGTACTTTTCCGAGGTGCTGACGATGAGAATGGCAACATTGGCGTTCTCGACGGGTACATTTCGCGCCTGCAGGAAGCCATCCAGACGTATATGGCGACGGGTGGTAAAGACGCTGAAGAGCGTCTCTTTCGACTATTCGACGAATTTGACGAGGACGGCAGTGGATCGATTTCCAGCGAAGAGTTTGTCCACGTACTGCACAAAGCAGGGCTGCGTCGCTTCCTGAGACAAGAAGACGAGGAGTTGCTTCTCCAGTTCCTGGATACGAACGGCGATGGTGTGATCTCGTACCGCGAGTTGGTTGACTTTGCAAAGCACGGCGATAGACGCCTTACTGCAGTCGCACACCAATTCGAGCACGATGGCGACGAAAGGTACGAGAACGTGCGACCATCTTCCTCTCAGTCGAGATCGCCTGGGCACTCACCGCCACGTAGCCCAGCAAGACCCCCATCTCCGTCACATACTGTGCGCACGTCATCGCCTGAAAAAGCCCAGTCTGGGAGCCCGCGTGCGTTGCCGTTGTTGGTCCTGTCGATTGCCAGGCTCAACGCCAAGCTATGCCCATCATTCCCGTTCGACAAATATGTATACAAGTACCGCATTTCGACGGCACCGTCGGGCCAGGCGCTCGTCAAAGGTCGAGTGTTTGAGAAGATCATCGACAAGTTCCTTGCACGACTGATCGATAACAGTGTTGCGTACAACATGCACGAGTTGGACGCTGACTCACTCACTCGAGCGTATGAGACACCGACTGCACGGCCCGAAGGCAGTTCCGTCGTCAATTGCGACGCGTTCCTGACCGATCTCAAGGTGGCGCACGCACGCGTGACGTCCCAGAATCGACTGAGTGGGCGGCGTGATAGCGACAGCAGCGACGATTACAACGGGGAGCTCTCCTGCAGTAGTGACGAAGGTGAGTCGAAGAGTAAGCGGGCAGCCAAGGTCAGCGCTGTGGTAAGTGAGTCGATTCGGCGGGATTTCCAAACCAAGCAAGACCACGAAGCGCTGCGTACGAAATTGAAGACGATTCTGACGGACTTGGAAAAGGGCAAGAAGGACAGTAAAGCGAGCGACTCGCGTGTATTCAAGATGCTCGCGGGGCTCGGTCTCCGCTTGAAGAAAGACGAGGCCGAGACGCTCTTGGGGTATCTCAGCGTCGGTCAGAGTGGTGGGAAGAGCACAGCGTATGATCTCAAGAAACTCGCGAGCGCGATCAACGAACAGCTCGGCGTTCTTCTGGGCGACACGAAAAAGCAAGAAGCACCATCAAGCGCAC
This sequence comes from Pythium biforme, assembly GCA_023337735.1. Classification (NCBI taxonomy): domain Eukaryota; phylum Oomycota; class Peronosporomycetes; order Pythiales; family Pythiaceae; genus Pythium; species Pythium biforme. The sequence continues at coordinate 8,942 of JAADXJ010000725.1, forward strand.
AAGCAGCTCCAACGGACCCAAAGAAAGACACAAAGCGGATCAGTGACGCGCTGGTGGACAAGATGTACCGTTGCTTTATCGCTGCCGCGCAACAAAACATCAGTGGCCGCAAGCTGCTGGAGAAATGCGATACGCAGAAGACTGGCATGGTCACGGTCCTCGAGCTGCAGACTGTGCTGCGACTCATGGGGTGCGTGCTCACCGATGTCGAGCTAAATGACGTGAAGGCAGCATTCAGCGGGAAGAGCGCGGGCAGCGTCGACTATCGTCTGCTCGTACGGCAGCTCACGAGCCAGATGAAGCCACCTTCAGGTAGCGCTCCAGTCGCGGCGAAGCTGCAAGACCACCGGCCAGCGCCAATTCAAACCGCTCCGATGCCGCCACCGGTAACGTTACTGGACGATCACCTGCCACAAAAGCCCATCCAGCCGGCTGCTCCATCGTCCACCGCCTCGCCGCCTCCCCGCCCACTCACGTTCGACGAATCCAAGCGGCTTGACGCGTTCGTGCGACCGTACTTTCAGGATCTGCTCAAGACGAGACGAATGGATACCCCGTCGCTCCTACAGGCATTCGAGCCGTACGATCTCAAGGGCACGGGCTTCGTCGCACCAGACGCAATCCATTCGGTCCTTCGCAAGTTTGACGTTTGGTTGACGGAAGACATGGCACGAAACGTGCTACAACGGTACACGTCGTCGTCGTCCGGCACGTTTGACTACGTCGAGTTCAGCACGAGTCTAGGGTCGTCAGCTCGCGAATCAAGTCGTGACGCAAGTAGCAAGTCTGATGATCTCCGTTCAGCGCGAAGCTCCCGTTCCGAGGACGCTATGTATCATCCGGCTCTGGGGAAGGCGTCTAGACTTCCAGAGCTAGATGGGATCAAGCGCATTCAAGCCGTCGACCGGAATCGCTCTTCCGCAGCGTCGTTAGGCTGGAGCTGCCCCGTGTGTCTCCACACGCAAACTCGCGCTACAGCGACAAACTGTGAGATTTGCGCTGCTCAGAACCCCGCGTCTGTCCAGTACGAGACGCTCCTCAAGTGCGGCGCCTGCGAGTTTCGCAACCGAATGGGCGCTACGCACTGTGACTTGTGCCGTCTCCCGCTGTCCGATCCATACAGCGACGTTTTGCCAGGCCCATCGGGCCCGGCGTCGCCACAGAAGAGCAAGTCCAACAAACCTGCGAATCTCAAGCTCCCCATCCCGTCCACAACAAGCGCAAGCTACGACGAAGGCTGGCTCGCCTAATAGCGTGCTGTCGTTCGTCGCTCGTGACGATGCATTTGTTTGTCGCGATATCAAAGTCGCAGGATGGCTCGACGATGCAGAATGTTTTTCCGTTGTCTGCACCATATATTTGTACCGCCCACGAGCTCGCGCTCGTACTTAGGTACTACTGGAGGGTAATACTAGTTGTAGTCGCCGCTCTCACGCACTGACGGTCAGGGGCTGCACATGCCGCGTTTGATCGGGACCCATGCGGTCCAACGTGATGCTTTTCTCCTTTTTCTGCACGATCAAATTGTCCCGCTGGAAACCAAGTGGATCCAGCCGAATGCTGTGATCTGACTTTTTTGCGCGGACATATCACATCACTGGATACCTATATTAATTACACCATTTCACGCTTAAACTACAGTATAGTCGTCATTACGAATCGGAGTGACCGCGACACCGTGCTCGCATATTATTACCGGACCTTCGATCGATGATAACCGCATGGAACCTGATCCGCTGATATTCGGACATTCACTTTCTTTGAATCGTAAAGTTCTGAATTGATCAACGCTATTATCCCATAACCTTTGCAAACCGATCTTTTGCTTTGCAACAACTTGGACAATTAAAATTGTCGCCGTGGCCAATTTGATCAAGAAGTTGTGTACACCAAATGGATTGTGAACTGGTCGCCAGCAGATCCGGTGATATGGCCGCCCAGGATGAGACCAAGTGCTCGCTGTGCGGCCATATCACATGAGGCCAGGGGGCCACCTCACCGTCCCGTGGGGCCTCCACGGGCGAGAGTGGAGGGCGTGCCCCCCTATAGCAGTCGAGTGGCCTTTCGCGCGCTCGGCTCCAGTCACATTCGAACTCGCTTGGTCGTGCGCACCAACTGCCGTCTACTTCTAGTAGTACCCACCGGTCTGCCTGACACGATGCCTCCAAAGCCACCAAGCAAAGCCGTCTCCCGCGCCATCTCGGTGCCCGCGATCATGTCGCCTGGCGAGTTGTCCCCGACGGACAGCGGCACCGCTCGCCGACCGTACGCCAGCTACGACGATGCGATCACAGCGCCGTCGGTCTCTGTGCGGCTCAGCGTCAAGCGCGTCAAGCTCACGGTCCTCGCGCTCGTCGCGATCGGCGCTGTCGCCACGTCCGTGCTCGTCTTCCGCGGCGGCGTGGCCATCAAGCACGTCGCGCTCGCGTCCAGTGACGAGGCCACGCGGAGCAAGCTCGTCGACCAGTACAACTCGTACACGGGGAACATCTCGGCCGCGCTGACCAAGCCCATCGAGCTGTTTGCGACCATGGCGCTGCAGCTCGTGCTGCTGCGCTTCGCGACGCGCGCCGTGCTCCAGCCCGAGCGCTCGTGGCGCCTCGACATGGTCTCGGTCACGGCCGCGTGGGTGCTGCTGTACCTGCTACTCAACGGCTTCAACTCGCTCAACGTCCAGATCAAACTCTCGAATGTGGTCTCGCAGATCGACGCGTCCGATTTGTCGTCGACAGTCGCAGCGGCGCGCCGCGCGAACGCCAGCGCCAACGGGACGACGGCCACGGCGCTCGCGCGAGTCACGAACGCAACGTTGGTCGTCCCCGAGTCGACGCCCGGGAACCTCGTGGCCAACACAGTGCTGCGCACGGCCGTGCTGCCGCGTGTTGGGAGACTCGGTAAGACCGCGTGCACGAGGTATGGTTCAAGCAATGCCGAGCTCATCGACAACGTCGATTTCGGATTCCAGATGCGCACCTGGAACGCCAAGCTGCTACCGTCTGCGCTGGCGCCCAAGCAGCTCACGATCCCACTCACGGGCAACACGACGACAGCGAACCCGTCTGACTTGCCCATGCCAGTGGCCCGGGCGGTCCGCCTCTTCTCGCTGGCGGTGGTCGAAGGCGACGCGCGGTTCCGCTGGTTCGAGAATCTGAATGTCGGCCGACCGGATACCATCGAGGCCGTGCGCACGACTCCCGGCCGGTCACCGAGCCGGCCCATGCTGCTGCCGCCAAGCCCCAGCACGGAGGACGCCGACCGCGACTGGTTCGTGCGCAATTTGCCTGCGTACGTGAACGCAGAACTTGCGCTAGGTAGCGGCGTTGTGCCAAAGAACGACACGGAGACGGGCGTGGCAATGCGCTTTTCCCACGTGGACATCTCGTCGCGGATCCGCTTTGACGCCGTGACCATCGACGCTGCGGTGAATCTCTTCAAGTACACGGACGCAAGCACGAACGGCAACACCACGCGGCTGTACGACTGGGGCGCGATCGCCGACACCTGCGGTCCGTCGTCCGTGTGCATGGCCATGAAGGAACTGTACGGCTCGCAGGGCGCGTTCCTGGACGAACCGAGTCGCGTGTACGCGGGCCTCGCGTGCAGTGAAAGTGACCCGAATTTCAAGTGGACGGCATGTAACTCCACCACGTCCATGGTCGTCGTCAGTGTCGCGAAGAAGCTCACGGCCGACGCGGTCGACGCGACCAACCAGACGATGCTGCGGATCGTAAATGCCTCCAAGATCTACTCGCTGACGGTCGGCTTGCTCACGTGGGAGACCGAGGAGCTCGCTCCGATGTTCGGTGCGACGTGCAATGTGCCGGGCGGCTGCCGCGGCCTCCAGCTGCCGCTCACCACGGGCCGGACTGGGGACGTCGCCGACGAAGTGCTCGTGGTCAGTGAGAGCGCGCTGCCCGTGGCGGGGCTCTTCCGCTACGACATTACGCCGCTTGTGCTCGTGCGCGAGCCGTTCAAGCGGTTCAGTCTCCCTTCGTCGGTCGATGCTCCATACATCACGCAGAATTATGACATTCCGGCCGGGGACGCCTTGCTGCCGCACAACATCGGCGACGGCTGGGTCGTGCCGCCGGTGAACACGACCTGTAGCAGGTCAGTGGAGACGCGCCTCCACTCCATGCTGATCAACCACATGTACATGGAGGACGGTCTCCAGCCGGCGTACATGGCAGCGCTCTTCTGGCTGTTCCAAGACGGCGTTGCGAAAGCAGTGCGGAGCGACACGCTCACGGCGAGCGAGACCTCCTCCACCCAGCAGCTCGCGTTCGACGGCAACATCCAGATCTCGGCGCTCGTCGCGTCGATCCCCGAGGCCAACGTGTGGCTCTCGATGGCCGGCTGCGTGCTTCTCACGGTCGGTGTGCTCTCGACGATCGTGTTCTCGGGCCACTTGGGCGACACTAACGCACCCCCCACCACCGGACTGGCGAACGCCTCCTCGGCACAAAAAGACGTCAACACCAGGGGCGCCATGTTGGGTGCGTCGGATCCGCGCGTGATCGCGCAGGTCATGCTGGACGAAAGGCGCTTCCCGCCCATGTTCCTGGACCGCAAGCTCGTCGATACGCGCGGCGGCGGCACCAGCCGGACCATGGAGTCGCTGCAGATCTCGTCCATGATGCTCGAGAGCGAGCACGCCGACGGCTCCAAGACGGTCATGAACGCCAACACCAACGCTGGTGCCGGGGAGCCGTGAAGGCTGGGCGTCGATGTGGCGAGATGAGGCGCCGAGCCCCAGGTCGACGGTGTCAAGATCGTTGTTACTAATTAGTACATGTCTATATACTTCACAACTTGAGCTCATGGTCGCTGTCACTCATCAACCGAATCCTCAACCCTGCTCTCCTGGGTTTCAGTCGCTTCCAACGCGGCACGGTAGACGGACATCTCGCGCGCCGCCTAGCCCGCCACCGCCGTTTCAGCCTGCTCGTCGCGGGTGAGGACGTGGAAGTTCTTGTACGTGTTTGTCGCAAAGTCAAAGTCACAAAGCGGCGCGACGACCGCGAATCGTTTCTTGTTCTGGACAATCACATTGGACCGTGTGCGCTGGACCCACCAGATCTCGTAGTCGCCGCGGCAGATCGTGCGCGTGCGGTCGCCCTGGAAGAAAAGCGGCAGCGTCGTCGTGCGGAAGCCGCTCGTGTACTCGCCTAGCAGCCGCGTCTGCGCGAGGATCGTCTCCCGGCCCGGTTCATGGACTTCGAGGAACGTGCCGCAGTGGAAATCGAGCGCGAATTCGCCAAAGCACTGCACGATCAGTGCGTTTTGCATGTACGCGACCGAGACGCAGCGCGGCTTGGTGCGGCCGTCGACGCCGACGCAGGACGCCAGCGCGTGGACGCTGTCGTTGCGGTCCCAGCACGGCGGCATGACCACGACCTCGAGCGGCGCGAGCGCACGCAGCCGGCCCACGCAGCCCGAGTCGGCGTACTGCTTGGCGACCACGAGCCCGCCGGTCGTGTGGGTTTTGAGGAGCCGGTAGACGCTGCGATTCGTCGCGTCCACGTAGCAGTCCGGGTCGAACCGCGACGGGCGGTCGCTCAGTCGACTCGCGCTGACCTGCAGCGGCGCGCCGGACTCGTCCAGCAGCGAGATCTTCTCTTTGGCCGCGAGCGCCTCGGTCGTGTACGCCTACATGATGCGCGAGGGACACACGACACGGACCGTCTGTGAGCGAGGGACGACACGTACCAACCAATACCACACGGCAACCACGTACGGGCTCGCCAAAGCGGTCGCTGCAGCAGTCGTAGCGCCGATGCCGACACGGGTCCAGCAGCAGCCCCATCACGTACTGCGTCGGCGCCTCGTAGCTGTCCACATACGTACATACACATGCGCGTTGCAGTGAACCAATTGGCCCTTTCCTCTGTCCGTGGCGCGCCACGGCCTGCGTACCTACCTGTACACGTTGCTGTCAATGAGCGCACTGCGCGCGGGCGCGCGCAGCTCGTCGTCGAGGCGCACGCGGCCTTCCACGAACGCGCGCGACTCGAGCTCGTCGCCCTGGTCGGGCGCCGCGATCACCTGCGCGTCTACGACCGACATCGCCAGCGCCGCGAGCGCCACTAGCACCGTCGGCCCCGCACGTCGGCACCCCATTCGCCCCATTCGCTCTGTCTACGACTAGAACTAGTACTTCGAAGTTCTAGTCGTGGCAGGATCACATCGGATCTTTCTTTCGTTCATGTTTTTTTCTGGAAGGACGGGTGGCCTGGCTTAGCTTAGGCGAGTGGATTGCTGCCCCTTCAACAACGAGCCTAGGCTAATAACTCATTCGTTGGCTCCTCCTCATCTTCGTCCAGGTCGAGCAGGGCGACGCGGCCAGCGGGCAGCGTTAACAAGGCCGCGAGCGCGTCCACGTCGCGCGCGTACAAGAGCGGCTCGAGCGGCAGCGCCCGCTGCAGGGCCGTATGAAACGCCGCGACACCGCGCTGCAGCGCGCGCAGCTCGTCCTGGAGCTGCCGGTTGACCACGTGGACGCGCGCGCTGCGCAGCGTGAGCCGCTG
>JAADXJ010000726.1:0-15467 GCA_023337735.1 Pythium biforme
AAGACGAGGAGACCCAGGCTGTTGCGGAAGAGACGATGAAAACGCCGAGCATTTTCGACCAGCTCAACGCGTCCGCGTCATCCTCATCGTCGTCGGACGACTCGGACTCGGCGAAAGCGGAGGACGAGGAGAAGGAGCTCACGACGACGACAGATGAGCTCTCGAGCGCGACGGCGCTGCTGCGGGACCTGCACTTGAGTCGACTCGCTCAGCAGCCACCTCCCCCACCGCCCCAAGCGTCCGGAGGGAAGAAGGACAGCAAGAAGAATAAGAAAAAGACGAAGAAGACGACGAGGGGCAATGCCAACGGTGGAGGTGGTGGAAGCACGGTCGCGGTCGAGACGCGGGACGAAGACGAGGACGACCTCGCGTTTCTCACACGACAGGCCGACCAGAGCAACCGGTGCTGCTTCCAGGGGTCCACGGCGCGCTGCAAGAAGAGCGTGACGACGCTCGGCGCCGTGTGCAAGTTCTGCAAGCTCAAGTTTTGCTACGACCACGCGATGCCCGAGGTCCACGGCTGCGGCGTCGCCGTGCGCCTGTTTGAGCGCCAACAGTTCCAGGTCGCGGCCTCTTCGAGTAAAATCGATGCCAAAAAGCTGAGCGCCGACAAGCGTCGGCTGCTGCAGAAAAAGCTCGACGAGAAAGTGAACGAGCAGTCGTCGTCGCGCCAGACCAAGGCCAAGTCCAAGACGAAGAAGTAGGAGGTGGGAGCACTCTAGTCGTCGCAGATCGTTTTTTTTTCGTTTCTAACCAAAAACCAAAATACAGTGAACGAGATAGAGCAGCGGACTGACTCACATGGTGCTGAGCAGCTTCTCAACGGCCGCGTTCTCGTCGCCGTTGCACTCGAGCAGCGCCTTCTTTGCTAGATCAGCGGGGAAGCCCATGTCCACGAGCCGTGAGACCGCGGCCGAGTCGTCGGCGCCGCGCTCCTTGGCGTAGCTCTCAGTCCAGAAACGCGCCGTGTTGGCGAAGAGGTCCGGGTTTTCCATGTACATCTTGGCAACCTCGGCGTCCTGCGGGTCCTTCGGCTCAGCCGCCGAGAGCAGCGCCTGGATCGACAACAACGCGGTCTTGATGGTCAGCGCTGGCGACCATTGGTCTTTCAGAATGTCCTGATATTTACAGTCATCACATGGGTTAGCCCTCTTCTCTGTCACGCAGTGGTGCGTACCCACTTGCAAGCACAGCAAAACGCACGAGGCAGATGGCGCCGGTCTGCGACGAGATGTTTGGGTGCCAGATCTTGGTCTCAAAGCGCATCTTGGGCGGCTCAAACGGGTACCTATCTCAAGGGGAAGCATGAGAAAACGTGTGAGGATGTTTTGTGCCCGATTAGGTTCAATTCCCAACAACAATAGCAAAAACGCACTGCGGCGGGATGATGATCTCGATGGCGAAGACGCCGCCTTCGTACGGTGTGCCCTCGGGGCCCTTGATCGTGCCCTGGAGCCTGTCGGAAGTGCCGCCGCGGGCCTCGGCGTAGACACCCGAGAGGTGCGTGTCGCGCTGACACTCGTCCAATTCTTTCCGTACGCGGCCACCTGGCACACCAAACGACGCAGCAGAGCGTCAGCTACACGGCGCACCCATGTTGAACGACCCTAGATGAGATGTACGCACGCGGGATGCTCATAATCGCTCCTTCGTTTCCCTTCCCTTGTCGCCTTCTTGGGTTCTTTCTGATGATGAAAGACGCTCGTCACTTGTGCCCCCGATCCAAATGGGATAGGTTTACTTAGTGGCACCAATCTCAATGAAGTTAACTCAAAGCGTACTTACTGCGAACCTAACGATCTCGTTTTGGAGCTTCTTGGCTTGGACGAGACAGACAACTGCCACTTTTGTTTCTTCAACAATGGCGACGGCCGCGTGGCAGCCCGCTCCTCCAGGTGCCGCCGACCGTGCTGGCGGGCGCGCGTTGCTGGCGCTCGCGGTCAAGCTGGTGCTGATCTTCGGCTCGGCGCTGGGCGCGACGCTGTGGCTCTGCATGGAGCTGCTGCAGAATGTGCGCGACCACGACGCGCGCTCCGGGCTCTCGACGTCCAAGCTCGATGCGCTCTCGGTGCGCAGTTTCTCGTCACTCGCCGAGCTCCAGCGCTCGCACGAGACCTTTCTCCACGTCTTTAGCGTGCAGTATCCGCTCGCGCTGGTGTGCTTTGCGTGCATCTACGTCATGAAGCAGGTACGTAGGAGGAGGTCATCGGGTCTTCCATAAGGATGGTGTCTCACCAGTGTTCTTCCATCTCAGACTTTCGCGATCCCTGGATCGGCGCTTCTGAACCTGTTTGCGGGCGCGGTACTGCCCCTCCACGTGGCGTTCCCCATGGTCGCGATTCTCACGGCCTGCGGCGCGTCGCTCTGCTTCCTGCTCTCGCGGTTCTTGGCGTCCGAAACCATCGTCGTCGGCGTCTGCGATCGCGTGTTGCCCAACAAACTACAGCAGCTGCGCCAGCAGATCGAGACGGCCAAGCAGGATGGTCAGTTGCTGTTCATGCTACTCTTCCTGCGCGTGTTCCCGTTCACGCCCAACTGGTTCCTCAACCTCGCCAGTCCATGGCTCCAAGTGCCGCTCTACATGTTCACGCCGTCGGTGCTGCTCGGGCTCATGCCGTACAACTTCATCACGGTCCAGGCCGGCGCGATGCTCTCGACGCTCACATCCACCAGCGACATGCTCGACCCAAAGACCATCGGCTCGCTCGTGCTACTGGCGCTCGGCATGCTAGTGCCCATGATTTGGAAGCGCAAGAAGGCCAAGACCCAGTAAATCAAAGAGCAATCGAAGCGTTGCGATTTTCTCAGGTAGAGTTCTGCTGTGTGGGGTGTATTCTCTATTCCGCGGTGACGCCGCAGACCTTCTTAAGGATGCTCTTGAGGATCTTGCGGCCGTACGGAATGTAGCTAGCCGAGTACCAAATGGCGGCGACGAACTGGATCAACACGAGCAGCAGCACAACGCCCCCAAGGTCCGGGAACTGGTTGGTTTCCATACAACATAGATCAGCCACTGGTTCTATCCCGTCAAAAGGAAAACCAACCAACACGTACCGCGATCGCAAAGGCGAGCACGACGACGATCATGCCGACGTAGATGAACGCGGCGACGCGGCGCACGGGCTTCATCATGAGCTTCACCTGCTGCATGGGACCCACGAGGAACCCTGACCTGTGTGATTTGGACGGACGGTTAGTACTTTTGCTCCAAGCACGAAGCTCAGTATCAGCGAGCACAGGGGAGACGCACCCGCAGAGCGCGATGATGTTTCCGATCGAGTACGTGATGCCGAAGCGCGCGCCGTTGCCGTCGCCGGCGATAAGTGCGAACGTCGACTGATGTCACAAGAGAGTGAGTTAGAACGCACCGCATTGCGGCAACATGTTCACGTTACGTACGCCAAAGCTGATGAGGTAGCCGAGGCAGAAGCACGCGGCGAAGCCCCACATGCGCTGTGTCTTGGAGAGCGACGGGCACGACGCCGTGAGCGACTCGGAGTCGCCGCTGGCCGCCGCGGGCGCGCCGCCCTTGGCATTGCTGATGATCACTTTGATTTGGTCCATTTTGGCGACGGGAAAAGGAGGCAAAGCGAAGCGGATGGAGACGGAGGAAGATCAGAAATGCGTGGCCGTAGAGAAGACGCGTCGCGCGGAATGGAGCGATGCAGATAGACAGATAGATAGAGGAGCCGTTCCGTTCGCTGTCGTTTCACGCCGTGGTGTGCTGATGGCCAATTCCGAACCGAGCGGTTCCGTCGACGATGGGTGCACTGCCCCGCAGCATCTCATCCTCAGATTGAACTCAGAGAGCTTCTCACTGAGGAAGTCTGAGGAGAATAAATGAAATAATCAAAAACCAATACATTTCCATTGCCCTATCATGTATGTATGCGCGACAGGGGCGACGCCGCCATCATTCAGCGGCGGCGCGACGGTGGCGGCGAGTCCCTCTTCTTGCTGCTGCTCTTGCGAGCGTCCGAGAGGAACTGGTCCAGCCCGTAGGGGTCCTCGCTGTCGCTATCTGACGCGCTGCGGTCCCGGCGGCTGCGCTTGCGGTCGCGTGACGGCGAGCGTGAGAATGAACGGGACCGGGAACGTGAGCGCGACGGCGAGCGGCGGCGCGGCGCCTTGCGGCTGCTGCGGTCGCGCGAACGAGAGCGCGAGCGTGAAGGCGAGCGACGGCGGCTATTGCTGCTGGACGATGGCAGAGGCGCGCCCCGTGAGCGAGGCGGCGTGCGCGAACGCGACGGCGAGCGGCGTCGCGAACTACCACGCACGTCTGAGCGGCCGCGTCGATCATCATCCTTCTCACGCTTCTGGTCCTCATCGTCGTCATCACGCGACGGCTTGGTGTCGTCGTAGGAGAACTGGACCGGTCCGTCGCGGTCGCGACCCACTTGCTCTGACCCGCGGAACTGGCGGTCGGCCTTGAAGCGCTTGTTAGTGCCGTTCTTGAGGTCCTCGAAGTCCTTGTCGGCGTCGGCGAACGCGCTTTCGTCGGCCTTGGGGCGGTACACGCTCGCCTTGCCACGGTCCACCATGGGCTTCGAGTACACCGTGTAGTCGTCCTCACCGCCAAAGCCCGCGCCAATACCCTGCGACTGGTTGAACAGCCGCGAGTCGAACATGGCCTCGCCCGAGAGCTTGCCCGTGCCCTGCAGCTGCCCGAGTGCGATCTTCTCCGAGACGTCGCGCTCTTCGTCGCGCGCGAGCTTGCCGCGCTTACCCAGCTTCTCCATGCGCAGCTCGCGCTCGCGCTCCTTCTTGCGCTCGCGGCGGATGCGTTCGCGCTCGCGCTGGGCCTCTGCGTCCTCTTCGTCGGATCCGCTCGCGCTGCGGCTTCGGCTGCGACTACGCCCACGCCCACGGCTGCTGGAACGGCTACGGCTGCGGCTGCGGCCGGGGCTTCCGCTCGGACCGTAGTGGCCGCTTGGCCCGTTGTCGCCGCCACCGCGGATACCGGCGCGCTCCATGCGGGCCTTCTGCGCGATCTCGCGGAGCTCCTGCTCCTTCTGCTCCTTCTGCTTCATCGCAAACTTCTTTTGCACCTGCGCGCGCATGTTGACTTCCTCACGGGCTTTCCGCTCGGCGATCGCGAGCGCCTCGGCCAGCGACGCAAAGTTGTCGTTCACCGTGGGCTGCTGGAGCCCTCGGCCGTCGGCCGCGAGCCGCTTGTCGAGCGCGATCGTGAAGCCCTTGGAGTTTTTCCAGTTGGAGATCACGGGCGGGATCTTCCACGACTGCTGGTCCTTGACCGTGAGCTTGCGCGGCGGCGAGTGGAGCACGGGCACGGGCGGCGACGGCGGCCCGCGCACGGCCTTCTTGTGCTGGAACTTGGGCGGCTCCATGGGGTCCTGCGCGACCTCGACCATGCGGATGATGCGCTGCTGGCTCTGCGCGCCCATCTTGCCCTGGTCGTGCGGCGTGTAGCGGATGTAGGTCGAGGTTTCTTTCGCGGTCTTTTGGCGGGTCACGTTCGCCGGGAGCGCGGCCGCGATCTTGCCCTGCACGAGCAGCTGCAGCGCGTCGCGCGTGCGGTTGGCCGTCTCGATCGCTTCCTCTGCCGTGGGCAGCGCCAGCGGCTTTTCGTCTTTCTCCACGAGGTCGCTAAACTTGGTGTATACCTTGGCCTTGTCGCGGTGGTGCTGCGTGACGACCGCGTCGTAACTTACGCTCGCGCCGCCGTCCGTGCCGCGCACCTGAAGCGCCAGCGTGTTGCCCGCGCTGCTGCCGCTGGCGCCCCCTTTCTTGCCCATGTTGAGCGGGAACTGCGCGACGTGGAGCTCGGGAAATGCGCCGCCGTCGCCAAAGTCCTCGGGCGCGCGCGGCACGAACTTGGCCGCCACACGGCGCGGGTACGCCGGCACATTGGAAGTCACGGAAGATGTCGTGAGGGTTGTGGTAGCGGACGAGGAGGCGTTGGCGTCCTGCGCGTCGTCGTGGAAGGTCTTGTACGCGTGCACGGGCGCCGGGAAGAGCGAGCTCATGGCCGCTGTCGGGGAGATGCCTGTTCGGGGGAATCGACCAAGCGAAGGGGGAAGGAAACCCAACCGGAAAACAAAGAGCGGGTGGTGGGGATATGGACACGGTTAAGAACCTGTACGCGTCGCACCCTATTTCGTTGAAACGAAGACAACTGAGACCGTGTTTTGAACTTCCAATTTCACAAAACAAGGTGGATCATCTCCACAACAAGGTATATCCCAGCAAATCCTTTGATCCCCTCATCGCGTGTGGCATTTCCTTTGAGGAGCTCCGACAAACGACGAACGCATCATGGCGCTGGCGTTGCGGTTCGCGGAAGAAGCCGAGTTCAGGTGTGTGCTCGCCGCTGTCTCTCTCTCTCTCTTATAACCGGAAACCATCGGGTATCGTATGCTGATGACGCCTTTGTACAAACCGAAACAGCTCGCGCGCTGTCAGCGCGTCCTACGACGACGTCGAGCGCGACGAGCCGCCGCCGACCACGCCCACGAGCATCTTCCGCGTACGCGTCTATCGATCGTCTGTATGTCCCCCACACACTCCTTCTGGCACTGACGTCTCTTGCTGTCGTTGGTATGGCCTCAGTGGAGCAAGCGCGCGCGTGCGCGTCTCGCGGAGCACGACGGAGTACTCCACGCCGACCGCCTGGTGGTCGCGGCCAGCGGCGCGCCGCAGCGCTTCCTCGAGCGCCTCACGGCCGCGTGGGCGCTTGTCGGCACGCTCGTGGTCTCGGACGACGCGCCGGTGCGTTGCTATCGGATAGTTGTGTGTGTGTGCCGTTCCTGAATGACCGACTGTCCTTGCTTCCTGTAGACCTCCACGACGCTGGACGCGCGCCGCCGCCCGGCCGCCACACAACTCGTCTCGTTTGAGCCCGTAGACAGTGCGGACTTTGGCAAGCACCTCGCCGTCCTCGTGCCCGCTGGCGCCGTGTCGACCGACGCCGTGTGGCTCTGGACGCAGACGCTGCAGCGCCACGTGGTCGCGCGCGAGACGCTCGTGCTGGACGCGCACGTGTCGCCCATTTACGACTTTGGCTTTGGCGCCGACGAGGCGCCCATGCTGCGCACGCTCGCGTCGTCGGCCGCGCGCGACGAGAAGTTTGAGCGGCTCGTGCCAACGCTCGAGACGCCGCGCTTCGTCACGGGTGTGACGGCCGCGCTCCTCACCCAGGTGCGTCTGTCGAGCAGAGTATTGTCTACATGTTGGAGGGTCTCACCATGGTGGTTTCTTGGTTCGCATGACAGGGCGAACTGCGCCGCACGCGCGTGCGCGCCTTCGTGAGCCTCCGCAGCGCCAACGCCCTGCTGGTCGAGGCCGCGCGCAGCTTCTCGCCGCTCGTGTCGCTCTTGGACCTGCCCACGACCGCGGCGTTCCGCACTGACACGTCGCTTGCGACGAGCCATCGCGCCCTTGAAGACGACGGCCACGACCACGACGACGAAGAAGACGTTAACGCCTTATACACGTGATCACCCCCTTGTCTGGGAGGACCTATTACGCATCCAGTTCGTCCGTGCTTTCGACCACGCGCGCATGGGCGTCCTCGCTGCTGAGCTGCAGGCTATCGGTGCTGCTTCCTCCACTCAGCATATTTCTGTTGCTTCGCTGCACCGGCCACATCATCGACACACGCGACGGCCGCGTGTTGGCCGTCGACGGCGCTGTCTCGTCCGCGGGCCCGGACGACACGGGCGCCGAGATGCGTCTCGTGGAACCCGTGGCCATGAGCGCCGACGCGTGCTTGCCCGCGCGGATCGACGCCACGCGCGTGATCGTGAGTTTCCGTGGCACACGCGTGGGCGTGGACGACGCACCTACGATCGTCGGGTGGAGCGCGTGCATGCCCGCGGCGTGCGTCTCGCTCAGCGCCTGCGCGCCCTCGACCGTCGGCGGCTGCGCCGTGATCAAAATCGCCCTGAGCGCCGCGCCCGACGGCTCGCGCGGACCCAGCACGATGGTCTAGCACAACAAAGTCAGTACATTTACGGTCACTGAGAGCGAGCCAACAGGAACGGCGTACCGACGAGCCGGTCTCGCGCTTGAGCAGCAAGTTGCTGCGACGCGTGGCGCTGCTGGGGCGTGGCACAGCGCGCGTGTTCACGCTCGCGTGGCGGTCACTTGGTGGCTTCATACCGGGACTGGGCGTTTCGGTCACGTCACCCTCGCGCGCCGCCGCGGCGTTGTGCTGCAGCTTGAGCGTGATCGCGACCTCGGTCATTTTCTTTTGCAGGGCCTCAAGCATGGCCGGCGGCGAGAGCTCGCTGAGCAGTAGCGGGCCGCTCAGCGACGTCTGCGCGCTCACGAGCTTCTCGGCGTGGAGCAGCTCGAGGCAGCGCTGCATGATCGCGCGCAGCCGGGTCTGTTCGTAGTTGCGCACGTCGCGGAGTTCGTTGTAGGCCTCGGTGCGCTGCTGCGTGTGGTAAATCTTCTCCTGGAGCTCGTGCTGCTTGGCGCTTGCCTCGTGCTGCGAGCCCCGGATCAGCGCGTGGCGCTGCATGGCCTCGCGGGCAAGCGCTGCGGCCTCCTTTTCGAGCTGATCGACTTCCTCTTGGAGCTGCGCGTTGAGCTTGTGCTTGGACAGCAGCACGTCCTCGGTCTCCTCGAACTGCGCGACAAAACGCACAAGCGAGTCTGGATCTTCTTCGGGACCGTCCTCGCTACCGAGCGTCTGCTGGATCACGCGGAACGCGCGCCGGAACGAGAGCAGCGGCTTGCCGCACGCGGTCACCTCGTACACGATCGCCTTCTCTGACAGCATGCGCTGGAGGTTTTCCAATGGACTGCCGGCCGTGAGCACGACTGTCGAGCGGCGCCCGCCCCATTGACGGTCGCTGTGGACAGATCCCATCGGCGTCCGCGCCTGCTGCTGCACGGCGCTCATGAGCTCGTGGGCGTCGACCACGACGTGCTGCTCGGGCGGCAGCTTGAGCCGCTGCTCCTCGGCCGCGATCTCGGCGCGCCGCTCCAACTCCACCAGCTCGTGAGAGAGCGCGTTGCGCACGCTCTTGGCCGCGCGGATCTTGTCGGTCACCGCCGTGTTGGCCTGCTCGACGTCACTAATGTCGTCCGAGAGCTTCTTGGTGACCTTGCGCATCGCGAGCAGCTCGCGTCTGAGGGAGTCAATGTCGCGCTTGACGTGCTGCTGCGCTGTCACGAGCTTCATGAACTCTTCCTCGGCCTTGACGATGCGCGCGTGCATGATCGCGGCGCAGTGCGCGACCGCAACGTCGTTCTCGTGGACGGCGTTCACGCCGCGGAGCCGCTTGCGCAGCTTGGCGATCTTGCGCTCAAAGTACTGCTTCTCGCCGTCGAGCACGCGCATCTCGTCCCGTAGGATCTGGATCTTGAGCTGGTACGCGGCGTCGCTCTCGAGCAGCCGCTCGACGGTCGAGCGTTCGTCAGGCGCCGCAGCGTCCTCGGTCGGTGTCGAGAGCCGTCGTCGTCGTAAACGGTCGATCAACGCCGAGGGGGAGGCCTGGGGTGGCGGATGCTGTCTCAGCGCCGTGGCGCTTGCGCTACGACCCATACCAAGCGACTTGCGCGGCGGCCTGTGCTCTGGCTGGGCTACACCTTCCTCCTCGTCTTCGCTGGTTTGACGATCACTGTCATCGTCTTCGCCGCGCTCGTCGTTCGCGCGGCGCCGCGGTCTTCGCTTTGTGGTGCTCGTCGTCGCGAGCGCGAGCTGTGGCGTCGACTCGCTGCGTGGCACGCTCGTGAACGCGGCAGAAGGTGGACGCCCGTTGTTGTTGTGACGCGGGTACATGAGCTCGTGGCTGAGCATTGTCGGCGCGCGGCGGATCGAGTCCGAGATCGCGGTCGTGGGCTTCTCGTGCATGACGACGACGTACTGGCTCGGGTTCTCGGGCTTGTGTTCGACGCGTGCGATCGCACCGGTGCGCTGCAAGTGCTGTAGCGAGCGCTTGTTGCCCAAGAGGAACTCGCGGCGCTTGCCCAAGTGCGCGTCCAGCAGCGCGTTATAGGCCGGGATGCCGTCGGACGCGAGGAACCGCGTGGAAAAGTCATGGGACGACGGCAGTGGATGCGACGGCCGGCGCGACCCCCGGGAGGAAGCGGACGCCGCCGTTGGCTCCATCGACGCGAGTGAACGAGGGGAGGAGAGAGCGTGAAGGGCGTGTGCGAGACACCGTTTCGCGACACAGGGCATCGCGGGGCCCATTCGATCGGCTCTTCTCGGCCCCGCGTCTATTTTTGAGCGAGTGATGAATATGTGAGGTCTTTGCGGTGGGATCAATACCAGTATTTGACAAGTGGGCCAAACAACCTCACATCCAGCTCATGGCTCCTGCTTGCACCGCACACCGCACTCGTCTGCGACCGTGTTCTGGACCGTCTGGACGATCCGCTCGGCTTGATCCGTGAGCTGCTCGCTCATGGCCCGGCTCTCTACTTCGTGCCGCCGCAGCAGCGTTTGGTGCTGCGCCTCCAACGTCTGACGCTCGCGCTGTCGCTGCTCCAGCTCACCGGCCAGCGCCTGCTTCTCGCCTTGCAAAGCCGCCGCTCGTCTGTTTGCACTCGCAGATTTTCGGCGCGCGGTCTCGAGCTCGCGCTATGCCGCGGCCTGGGCGTCTGTCCGTAATTGCTTGATCTCGTTGCTCACGCGGTTCACTTTCTGGTCAGCTGCCGCCAGCGCTTCCACGCAAACCCTTTGGACCCGATCAGGCTGTCGTCTCGAACGCGACGTCGCTGGCGCCCACGCTGGATCAATGTGGACGGTGCGGTCGCGTGCGATCGTCGGTCGTGGCTGTGTTTGCGAGCGGCGTTCGCCCACGAGCACGATACTCACCCAACCCGACGTGTGGCTCTCCGCCCTTGCTCTCCTCACGACCGAGATACTGCTCCAGCGTCACGCGAGGGGCCTGACGGTCGAGATCCCGTATCCGCGTCTCGTGAGGGGTTTCGATCGTCCGGTCGACGCGCGCTCGCTTGGGCTGCTGGACGCGGCCCACTGGCTCTTCGTCCGCGCGCGGGTGCTTGCTGTTGGTGGCCATCGTGGGATAGCTTTGTCGTCGTTGTCGACTCGGCTCGAACGATGCGCTCGTTCGAATCCTGATCCCAACGGTCTCATCTACGCCTCCGTCGAATGCCATCTCCGTTGGGACGTCATGTTGAAATAATACACGGCGAGACGCGGTGCAGGCGCCGCGCCGTCATGCACACTCGTCGGGTACTCGTAGAGCAAATATCGCCACCTTGCCGTTCACGGATAACTGCCCGCCGAGCCCCGAGCGCGCCGATTGCATGGGCGGCGCTTGGGAGAGATGCATAGGCAAGACAATAAGTGGATTTCTTGCGGAGGACGCACGTTCAGAGTCACAAAACAGACAGCACTGGGCACGCATCGTCGACGCCCGCGACCTGCGTGTGTCTGCGCTTCCTCTCGTCCTGCGCACAAGCCAGCTCAGGCGTCGTTGCCGCCGCCCCCGCCGTTCTTCGTGGTGCGCAGTTGCTTCGCGATCGTCTCGAAGCGCCGCAGCCGCTCAACTTGGGCCGTGAGCCACGGGATCGCCACGCCGCTCTCTGCTCTTTCAGCGGCCCCAACGTCAGCTAGGAGGCCGACAAGCACGCTTTTCTGTGCATTTTGGGCGCCCAGAACGTCCGCTGGGCCACGGGACGTTCTTCAGCAAGTCGAGCGGCAATGGGACCAAGCAGCTCGCGAGATGGTGCAGGCGCTCATGTTGAAGGGCGCCCAGGCCGCCACCACAGGAGAGTCGCAACAACTGCCAACAGATTCATCACCCACGCCGATGTGGCTTCCACACGTGGTGACCTCGCCCAGTAACGCCAACTTGCAGGAACACGACACGTGCGTTGCCGCCTTCTACCTCGCCAACAAGCCCCAGGACCTCTGTCGACCGCAAGCAGAACCTGCGACCCGACGTACCGGAGACCCGGAGATCCTGCGGACGATTTGGCCCATTGCGCCACCGATCTAAGCGTCCACCAGTTTGCAATGAGCGAAACAAGAAGTGACGTTGCGCCAACACTACGGGCGCCTTGACTTCACATGCCACCATGTCCAAGTTGGCAACCTTTGGCTTTGAAACAGATAGCTGGAATGGACGCCATGCAAGGACCTGTGGAACATCAGACACCACACCGTGCGTGCGGGATATCGATACCTATACTGACCGAATAGACGAGAGGGGATTCAGAGAGGACAAAAGACAACTACATCGAAACACTCCAACCGCAACCGATGGTCCAGCGCATGCCGCCGCTTGGGCAGAGCTCACGACTCGCCGTCGTCGACCACCACGCTGCGCACCGTTCGCTAAATCGCCTCCCAGCGCTGGAGCCGCTCGACCTGGCCCGTCAAGCGCTGGATCGTCGACCTGTTCACTGCGTTTTGTGCGTCGCGCGCTTGCTCCAGCGCGTCGTGCTTGGCCTTCCACGCGGTGCTTTCCTGAGCCAACGCCTCGCGCTCGCGCTTCACACCCTCGTGGGCCTTGGCCAGCGTCTCCATCTTACGCTGGACCATCGCCAGTCGGCTGTTTGCTTCCGCGCCGTCACGAAGCGCGCGTGTTAGACTCACTTGGTGCCCTCTGACGCGCTTTTTTTTTGCTGCGGTTTTGGCCGGCGTCTCGAGCTGGCGATCTCGCGTTCGAGGGTGCTCACCTTGGTGCTGGCCGCCGCCAGCTCCTCCATCGACACCGCGCGCAGGCGGTCGAACAGCCGCCCCCCGAGCAGCGCCGTCGCAGCTGCTGTATCTTGTAGGTTCGCCTCGAGCTCGCGCGCGTAGGCCGTGCGCAGCTTCTCCTCCCACTCGGGCGTGCACGCAGCGCGGACGTTCTCGGTCGTACGGTCCACGACGGGCTTCCACACAAAGGTCACACCGTCGCCCGCGTCACTCAGCGATTGCAAGTGGCGGTGCAGCGCCTCGACGCTCAACGGTTTGGTCTCCTCAAGCGCGAACCGAAAGCCCTGGCTGTGGAGCTCACGCCGCTTGGCGTCGTCGCTCAAATACTGCGCGAGTCGCGCGCGCCGCGGCTTGGGCGCTCGTCCCGGGGTGCCTGCTGGGCCCTCCGAGCATCGTTGGACTCGAACTACCCGTTGAGGACCGGCACGGATGTCCCAACGCGTGGTCTCAGTTAGCCTCCTTTGACTGACTTTCCTTTGTGACATCATGTTGAAGTGACCAGAGGAACACCACGGGTGCTGGATTTTGATGAGGTAACGTATGCGGTGCTTGTGCACCTGATAGCTAATAGAACGGCACTGCGTTGGCGGCGACACCTCGACGATGCATGTGGGCGTGTGGACGCGCTCATCACGGCATGAGGCTGTAGAGCTTGACAGTCGTGTAGAAGTCCCACGCGTCCTCAAACATATACTGCGTCCAGCACATGTCAACAGCCACACGCCACGGCCGGTACAGACCACGGAGCGAGTCGCGCATGACGGCAATGCCACCGAGCGCACGCAGCTGCGTGTCGAGCGTGTGCGTGGGCAGCAGGCATGTGGCGACGCCCTGGAACAGGAACAGCCCGCTCTCGTGCACCGCATCGAGCCGCACGAGTTCGGACAGCGACACCCCGGCCAAGTGGTTGGCCGCCTCGAGTTGCTCCATCGAGAGGAGCTCGACCAATCCTTTTCTCACCAAAAAGAGCTGCGGGTACACGCCGCGGCACGCGCCGCGGACGCGCATCAGTCGCTGGAGGATATCTGGCGCACACAGCGCAGCGTCGAGCTCCTCAAAGACAACGAGCAGATCGCACAGCGTGGTACGCGCGTAGTCGATGGCGGAGCGTTGCGTGGCGCCCGTGTTGTGCGACGAGAAAAGCAAGAGGCACGTGGCAACGGCGTCGCACGTGGTGGTGCCGGGTAGCGCCGGTGACGGCTTGGGCAGCGGCGCCATGGTCATGTCGACAGGCGTCGCTTGCGGCCGTGGTCGCTTGGTCGTTGGCTTGACGACAGCGCCCGTCGTGGCTTCGTTGGTCAGGAAGAAGCGGCCTTTCTTGGGCTCGTTGGTGTTGGTGATCGATGTCGCGTGGTGTTGCGCCTGGAACTGGCGCGCGATGGCGCACAAGCCCATGGCGATGGTGACGAGCGCGGACGCGACAGCGGCGGCCACGCGGAAGCCGAGGCAGACAAACCCGTGAAAGAGCGCGACGGCCGCAAGGATTACGATGTCCTCAAAGTCCGGGAGGGCGGCAGCGGGGCCAGTCGACGCTGGCGCAGATGACGGCGCTCGGGCCTTCACAGGCTCGTAGAGTACGCAACGCTGCGGCGTGCTGCCGGCGGCGGCGTGGGGCTGCTCGAGCGACATGGTGCAGGTACCAAGGAGACGGGGACAGAGGGACGGAGAGCGCGCACTCGCGGTCGCGGCCGAGGTTTCGGATTGCCGAAGGTGTCTCGTCTCGTGTGGATTTGGGTTCCGAGATGCCCACCAGGGTCGACCGTGGAATCCCTCACTAGAGTGACAACCGATTCGGACCTGTGCCACAACACAAAGCTCAGGGGCGCGGTTGTGGCGCTGTCCTGTATTATACATAGCGCTTTGTCTCACCCCACAGCGACAGCAGCACGGCGCTACTGTACTAGTATTGACCACTGTCTTACGCTTACACTGTCCCTATCGTTGGCGATGGTGATCCCCATCTATCAAATCCGGAAACGTGCAGAAAGGCGTTTGTTTCCATGCGGCCGACAGGCCGTTCTAAAATTCAAAAACGAGTGTCTATAGCGGTCTAAACAGCCGTCTAGAGGTAGTTTAGGTTTTTAGAACGTTTTGCCGATCCACTTCAATCTCAAGACTGGGACAGGGAATTTCTCGTCTCGCTCCCCTCCTTTCTTGGTCGTCAGTTGCTTTGACATACCACGTCCCTCCGACTGGAAATGCCCCAGGACCGGAAGCGCGGACGCGCCAAGGACGCACAAGCCGATGCGAGGGATGCGCGCCCACGCCACGCGCGCCTATGACGCGTTTCGCCAACAGTTCTGGGAGCTCACGCGCGACAAAGACGAGCTCGAAGTGGAGCGGGATGCTCTGCTGGAAGAGCTGGACGAGCTGACGGCTGCGCGAGACCGGCTCGCCGCTGAGAAACAGGGGCTCGTCAATGCCGTCCGGCCCCTAATCGAGGGAGCTCGGCACGACACGAACATGGAGGAAGAGAGATGAGGGACTATTAGGAACAAATGGTATGTATATGGGGTCCAATCAAATGTGAATAAGTCTATCACCATGGAGTTCTCGACATGTAGCTTCTTCGCTCTATGTGCTTCTTCTACGTACGAAGTTGAACAATTCTTGGGATGCATGCGTTGCGTCTAATACCGATAACTTACAGCCACTTCCACTCGGGGCTATCGCGCGTGATGGCGTCGACAAAATCGTCAAACGACTTGCCGGCGGCCTTGGCGATCTTCGCGAGCTTGCGGATCTCCTGCTTGGACAGCGGACGCAAGGACTTGGGGTTCGTCAGCTTTGTGCGCTTCATGTCGCCGTTCGTGTTGGAGCC
>JAADXJ010000727.1:0-15437 GCA_023337735.1 Pythium biforme
CTCCCTTGATCTCCTCACGAGCGAACTCAACGTCTTTGTCATCGATACTGCTCACTGCGATCCAAGCGGCTTTTCCCTGCAATTGGTTCAAGCTGGCTTGCAACTTCTCCATTGTTGCTTGATTCCACGTAGCCCCTGTGCAGGCGACCTTGTTGGCGCGTGATTCGAAGTCACGAGCCCAAATACCCAAGCGCATCTTGAATTCCTTGTGAATTTCGCCCAGGTCCCCACGCACAAGGTCGCGCTTCGTGCCGACAACTTGGAAAAGGGCGTCTGGTTGACGCATGAGCACCAGCCGCACCCAGCGGAAGACGCTCTCGCTCAGGAATTGCCGCATCGTTGCAAAGCTGCGCTGGGGACAAGCCATAGCTTCGGTGAGCTTCGCTTCACACGCTTGAAGATCCAGGCAAAGCAAGTAGAGCGTGCGCTTGGAGAAGAACACTGAATGGGTCGTTTCGTAGATTGGCTCACCCGCATAATCCCAGAACGTGACGTCGTGGTGCTTCTGTGGCATTGTGTCAGTTTCTTCATAGAAAGACATCTTGATGCGATCAATGCCAATCGTTCGATCGTCTTTTCCAGCGCAGCAAGACTTGTTCATGACGATCGACTTGACAAGGCTCGTTTTCCCGTCCGTAGTGGGATCAATGACACAGATCATGCGGCGATAAACCTCTTGGTCGGCGGTCGTGTGCTGGCTTGTGGTGACGTACGTCGCAACAGAGTCCTCCCCACGCATGATGACTTCGAGCGGAATGCCTGGGAGGTCTTCCTGCGGGTTTGTTCGTCGCTTCTCAATCCAATATTGAACGCACGAGCCTAAGGCAACTTGCCACGAAGCGAGTTGCTGGTTCAGCTCCTCTTCATTGGCAACACGAACTCGAGCCTCTTGTCATTCTTGCTGACACAGGGGGTCCCAGACGGCTCTGTGCTCACACAGTGTGAAAGCAACGGAATACGCAGCCTCAAGGTCGAAGTCTGAGACTGTCGATGCCGAAAACAAGCAGTTGTGAAGTGGAGTGTGGTGGGCCTACCCGGTGCAAACAAAAACCAAAAAGCACAGCTGATGAGCCCATAATCTGGCATCAATCATTCAAGAAAGACCGAGAGCTTTGTACAGTACCTCGTCAGTGGCGTGGACGTCCGCATTGTGTCTGGCAAGGAACGCGACAGCCCGACTGTTCCTGGTCCTGGCTGCAATAAGGAGAACGGTATCCCCCGCCTATTCATAAGCACGCGTACTGGTGAGTTCCTTTCGATGGACTGGTCATCAAGTAGTAATTCACGTGAAGACGAACCTTGTCCACGACGTCGACAGTCGCTCCTTTTGCGATCAGATATTCCAACAACTTCAAGCTGCGTCGTTGCATTGCGATATGAACGAGTGGTTCGCCATCCTAGCCGTGAGAGAGACGTAAACGTAACACTTGAGCGTTCTGGTCGAACAAGCCGAAGAGTGAAGCCCGTACCTTGTCGACAACGTTAAGATTGGCGCCTACGTCCGCGAGATACGCAACGAGACCGAGGTCGTGGTTTCGGATGGCCCAGAGCATCAGCTCGACTTGATCTGCATCCTGCACGAGACAGAGTTCAGATATGAGCGGAGCCATTGCAGACAAGGGGGATACGTGTCATGCAAGCACGTACCGCCACAGACTCCATCACTAATACACCGGTGTTGGCGTCGCTACTGGAGGACTCCCCAATCTTCAATGCCATGCAGGCTAGTGCCTTCATTCGTCCGTCTTCAGCCAAAGCGAAGCGACGCAGCGTCGGGACTACGGTCTCTTGAGCTCGCTCACGGTGGTACAGGGCCCCACTAGCCATGATGCAAATGGTCCCGATCGCTCGCTCGGAGGCCTCGTCCGGGGCACCGTTAAGTAGCGCAGCAACCTTGTCAATGACGCCTTCGAATTCAGCGCTCGATCGGCCGAGTTCATTCATGGAGACAATAGCATTTAACGCCATCAACGCACCGAGCTTGATCTGTGGATTTTGGTCACCGAGAAGAGCAACCAACTGAGGTACGGCGCCTGCAAAGATGACAGCATCCTGATTCTCTTTGTCTCCAAACGCGAATTCAATCAGCGCATGCATGGCGCCTACTCGCTGTGTCGATGTTCCGATTGACAAAGCCATGACCGCGCTTGCCAGCGTGTCATCCGATTCGATCGAGAGCGCCGAATGCTGGGGTTCGTCGGTGGCAGCCTCGTGTTGTGATTCGTCGGGGGTATCGGCCTTCGTGCCGCACTTGTGGCAGTACATCGCGTTTGGACTCAACCTGCTCTCGCAGTGTCTGCAGAGCATGTAGCTGCCCGCCTCCTCGCTGGCTTCCTCTTGCGCCCACCCTTTCAGCGCCGCAATCACTTCCTTCATTTCGATTCGCTCCGATGGATCCTTCCTCGTCATCTTCAAAAACAGGTCCCAAACGTCATCGTCGGTGATTTCCTCCGGACGATCCGGTGACTTGTCAGCCAGAATCATTCTTGCCGTCGCGTCATCGTCGATGCACGCGTAGGGTGGCTCTCCCTCGAAGGCTTCGTAGATGCACATCCCGAAGGCGTAGATATCGGACGTAGTCTCCGGCGCGGCCGTAAAGCACTCTGGCGCTCGCCAACGCAACGCGCCACGGATTTGGACTTGGACTTCGTTGTCGCGAGGCACTAGCGTCTGTCTTGATTGAGTCAGACCAAAGTCTCCAATGCGTGCGTACCCATCGGCACCGACTAAGAAGTTGTTCAACTTGAGGTAGCCGTGGACCACGCCTTTGCTGTGCAAGTACTCGAGGCCGAGCGACGCCTCAAATAGCCGTCGCCAGCGTTGGAGTTGGTGGAGAGGAGACCGTAGGAAGAAGTCG
The DNA here is from genome assembly GCA_023337735.1 of Pythium biforme. Classification (NCBI taxonomy): domain Eukaryota; phylum Oomycota; class Peronosporomycetes; order Pythiales; family Pythiaceae; genus Pythium; species Pythium biforme. The sequence continues at coordinate 2,858 of JAADXJ010000727.1, forward strand.
GCGAGGTTTCCCTGGGTCGCGTCTTCACAGAGGATAAACGGCGGCGACGCGACGTGGTTGGCCCCAAACATACGCACGCAGTATGGGTTCGTGAACTGGTAGCACAGATCGGCTTCCATGAGGAAGTCAGGCAGCAAGGACGCACCGAGGTGATTCGAGTCGAGCAAAACTTTCACGACCACTTTCGTATCCGAGCCCCAAATCCCGTGGTGCACCGCCCCGAACGCGCCTACCGCGAATGGGCGCGGGTGATACCTCACGTCCGATGACGGAACGAACCACGAAGGCACAGGCGCCTGCGCGTCGGTTCGAACGTCTGGGCGCACATCCACTCGCAACGCCACGACATGCAACTTTTGCGCGAGTTGGTTCCATTGTTCTGAATCGCGCGTGCTGCAGAAGTATCATCGTCTCACGGTAGAGACCGACGTCTCGCTCGAGCTCTGTCGTCAGCTCTGGACTCTCGGTGTGCTGTCCGAGCGCGGCGGCGTGGGCGTCTGCATCTCTGTTGAGGGTCTGCAGCCAGTCGTCGCTCTCTTTGAAGTCGAGCGCGCGGAACACGCGGTCGAGAAGCTCGTGGAGCTGGCGGAGCGTGTTCGTGAGCTTGAGGTGCTGAATGACGCGGCCCGCAAGCACTTGGTTCGTGTACGGCACGAGGAGCGACACCAGCTTGGCGATGGCTTCCACGAACTTGTCGGTTGTGCGATAATGGGCGGGCGATGAGGATTCATTGTGGTGCGTGCGCGCCGTTCGCAGTCGCTCCAGCACGTGGTTGAACAGAGGCTTTGCGTCATCAGGGAGGCGGCCGATCTGCTGGTCCAGCGTGGCGAATGCCTCGGCGACCGTGCCGATGTCGGGGATCATGTCGTCGTCGATGGACACCATGGCGTTGCTGTCCATACAAAGGGGACGAGCGACGTCACGCCGGGGAAGTTGGCTTGTGCGGACTCTGCAGAAAGAAATGAAGTCGCTCTGAATTGAGGCCCCCCACCCATGCTGGAATACGGGCAGGTACTGGTTCCCGCTGGGCCGCCCGCCCCGGACCTCTTTCACTGGAGGAGGCGTCGGTGTCGACGTGGAGGCGGCAACTGAGTCGCAGGTTCGGATCACAACTCGCTGCTCAGTCAACGCAAAGCACTGAGTTTACATCAGCGAGTCCCTTGTGGCGCCTGTGGAGAATGCCAGCGTATTTTAATACTGTACAGAAGGCTTCGCGCAGCAGCGCAACCAACGCCATGGTGCCAGGAATGCCAGGGTGCTGGTTTCCTGTCCAGTCTGTAGATTTCCCCCAAGCTTGTCTGCAATGAGGCAACAGGTGCCCAATGAGCTGCCAAGCACACTCACTGGTTAATACCCACTGGGTAATGGGCACGCTGGGCTGGCGGGCCAGGGGGCACACAAGCCTTCTCTGTGGGACACTTTTCCACGAGGGGGTCATCATAGAGACGCGTGGCAGGCGGAGACCAAGATGGCACGTGCTCCGTGGGATTCAGCGAAAGGGCTGCATCGTCTATGGCCACTTGGCAACGTTACGCACTCGAGGCTGCTGGAGCATCGGGGACTGTGATGCTGAGCGTAATCGATAGGTTGGTCTGCGTTTCGTGGACGAGTGGGAAGCTTTCAATTCGCACAGGAGTGGCGCGCGTGCTGTCCGCCGGGACGTGGTCCTTGAGCTTGAGCACGACGTGGGCAAGTACCCTGTCGCCACAAAGCACAACAGATAAAGTGAGAAGCAAGGAGTTGACAGCAGCACTCCAGGGACGTACTTGTCGGGCGAGAACGGAATCCGGCTCGGTCGCTGAACAGTGAGACGAAGCTCGTACTCGCGGAGCCGCGCGAGCGACGTGACACACTCGATCGCGAAGCGCTTGGTCCACACGGGCGCCGTGCCTTTCGCGACGTGACAAGGCGTCTGGCTCTTGGCCAGTGGCTCGGGTGTTTTGGGCGCGAGCAGGCTCCACGTGCAGTATGTCTTGCGCCAGTCCCACGAGGTGAACCCGCCCACGGTCTCAACGACGAGCAATGCGTGTGGCTTGGAGAGGCCCGCGCTGGTGCCACTCACAGCTGAGGCAGAGGACGTCGTCGACGCCGTCGGACTTGGTGGGGGCGTCTCGAACACGTATGTGCCACACGGGATGACCTTGTCGCCCAAGTCTTTGATCTCGTCGCGGGATGCCCACAGGTACGTGCCCGTGTCCTTGACAGCCGCGCAGTAGAGGTTCGACTTTGTGTTGATGTAGCGTTCATCGAAATTGGCGTCGGCCAACTGAAGCAACTTGCGCAACAACTCAGTCGACTGCACGGGTCGATCTGTCGAGCTGAACCCGCTTGCGTCTGGGGAGTCCATCGCCTGAATCAACGTGTGCACGGCTTGGGCACGCGTCACTTGTTCGTCGAGCGCTAGGGGCGACAACCAAGCGGAAGTGAGTGTCTCCATCGCTCGAGGGTTCCATCTGTGGGAACTGACATGTACGTACCTGACTTTGCCACTCCCATCGCCGTCTTCAGGATGTCGTCCCCGATGAAGCAATCAGCGACGTTGCCAAGCAAGTTCACCGCGTTCTAACGAGCCACGTCAACTAGGTTAGCGCCACTCCCTGCCTTTCACATCTCATTATACTCGCCTCACCTGGATCAACCAGCCGTGCTTGCTCAAGAACGCTGGCGGAATTTCGATCCGCAACGGCTCGTGGAAGCACTTGCCCGAGACGTTGCTTAGCAGGCTCACCTCGGCCACGCTGGGATTGTCCTCGTTGTACTTGAAGACCCACAGCGCCGGGAGCTCGCGGTCGCTGGTTGTCACCACCAACTTCATGAGCGCGTCGATTTTGTTGACCTGACATGCGAGCAGTTGCAGGTTTGCGGCGAGCTCGCGTTTCATCTCCCGCAGCTCGCCGGCGATCGACTCTTGTGTATCCAAGTTGGCCCAACAAAGGTCTGGGAGCTCCGTTGGTGGGTGGAACGGGTCGGCTTCGTCCGACAGCGCGCACGCCTCTTCGATTCTTAGCCCTTGCTTTGGGGTCCCTGCCTCTGGATCAAAGACGCGGCAACGAGGCTTGAGCGCTGGATATCCCTTTAGCACGGACTGCGCCTTCAGGACAAACCACTTCATAAAGTACCAGCACGTGTCCCGGTCGGTAGCCGCGACCTCGAGACTGATGGTGTCATTTTGGTAGGACCCTCTCTCAATCGCGATACGGAGTTTAAATCGGTGGCCGCCGTCGATGTCGTAGTCCGCTTCGATGGCGTCGGGGCCGGCGCGAATCTTCAGCTGGCCATTGTAGCTCTTCACGCAGAGCTGGTCGAACACGGTATCCGAAATCTCGTCGGACAGTTCGTATTTCCAGCCCACGACGTGATCCAGTGGTACACCCCCAAGACACAGCGTCGACGGGCAGTCTAGGAGCGACTCCGACGTGAAGTCGGTGTTGCCCTTTCGGTACGCGGGGATGATGAGATGCGAGTCCCAGTCCATCGTGGTGCCCGCCGGGTACGCCAACTCAAAGAACTGGAGCAGCTCTTTGAACGCCCGCAGGAGCTCGTCGTTCATGTCGCACCAAAGAGGCGCCTCGACGAGTTCGTTGTGCTTGAGCATCCCATGCTCACGCAATGCCGGGTTGGTTGCGTTGGCAGTATCCTCTGCGCGCTTGTGGTTCACGGCCCCGCGCACGACATCAATGACGACCACGGGATCGACAATGACGTAGTCACGCAACGTTTCGGGTCCGTCCGACTCGAACCACAAAATGTCCCCGAGGTCGCACAGTGTGCGCAGGATGGTGCAGCACGTTTCATGGTCGAGCGACCGGATGGTTTTCGTCAACTCGAGTACGAGTGCATCGCTGCCGATGGTCGCCGAGGTGATCCGACGTTCGCCCCGCTTGTCGGTTGCGTCCGTCTGGATCGCTTGGATCCTTTCAAGAACGCGCACGTACTCGTCGGGCATCTTGAAGCTTCTCTTCTCAGCCGTGTCGACGATCGTTTGCTCGATCAGCTGGCGAGCGCGCTGCACATCCGTGTCGGAAAGATTGTTCACAGTGATCCACTGGTCTTGTTGGATGCGATTGAGGCTTTCGCGCAGCAGCGCGCGGGTCTCGTGGTCGCAGGCAGCAGTCGTAACACTCCCCGTCTCGGCGTCGTGCAGAAAGCTTTTTACCCAAGACGCCAAGCGTCTCTTGAAATCGTCGTGGATCTCCTTCTCGCTGGTCTCTCGCTTGAGCTCGTCCCGCTTGGTGCCGACCACAAGGAAAAGCGCGTCCGGTTGACGCATGAGCACCAATCGCACCCAACGGAAGACGTGCTCGCTCAAGAAGCGGCGCATCCTATGGACGTGCTGATCGAAGGGCAGTGCAACGTCGTCATCGCTCGCCAACTCAGAATAGAGCATTGTTTCGTACACGCGCAGATCCACGCAGAGCACATACATCGTGCGCTTCGAGAAAAACACCGAATGGGCCGACTGGTAGATGGATTGGCCAGCGTAGTCCCAGAACGTGACGTCGTGCTGGTTTGTGGTTTCGCTAGCCACCTCTTTGAACGTCATCAGCGTGCGGTCGATGCCCACGGTTCGATCCTGTATTGTCGCACAGCTCGACTTGTTCTTCACAACCGAGTTCACGAAACTGGTCTTCCCGAACGTTGTGTGGCCCACGACGCAGATCTTGCGGCGGTAGACCCCACCATCGGCATTAGTCTTGCTGCTTTCGGTAATATACGTCGCCACGGACGCTTCGCCTCGCTGCACGACCTCCATCGGGACGTTGAGCAGTTTTCGCTGCGGGTGATCTTTGCGTTGCTGGATCCAGTGCTGTGCGCAGGCACCCATCCCGACTTGCCACGAAGCGGCAAGGGTGCTGGCTTCACCGTCAGCGTTGGCCCGGGCTCGCGCCGCTTGCCACAGACGTTCGCACGAGTCCCAGGCTGCTCCGTGCTCGCAAAGAGTGAACACGATGGCATAAGCTGCCTCGAGACCCAAACTCGAGTCCAGCTGAGTCGGGAACAGGCACCTTTGGAGCGCGGACCGACCACCCTGGTGTTGTGCAAGCAGGAGCAAACCCAAAACAAGGAGTTGGTATGCGTGGAATTGGCAATAAGCAAACGCACCCACTCAGTCACGTACCGTATCCACGGCGTTTGGGTCTGCCTTTGCGCTAGTCAGGAAGGACACCGCTCGAACGAACCGCGTAGCAGCAGCGATGTGAAGGACCGTCTCTCCTGCCTATAACACGTAGTGTCCGAATCGGCCCGGTGAAAAGCTTGCTCGTACGTCTCCAAGGGAAACACACGTACCTCGTTTCTGGAGTCAATGGCTGCCCCATTCTGGATCAGACACTGTAGCATTTTCAAGCTGCGAAGCTGCATCGCGGCGTGAAGCAACGGTCGGCCAACCTGAAATCAGCCAGTCAGTCACTATGTACTTCAGTGCCTGCAGTATCCTCTTCGCAGACGTACCTTGTCAGTAATGTTTACATCCGCGCCGTTGCGCGCGAGATACAACACAAGGCCGATGTCCCTGTTTGTGACTGCCCACCATAGCAACGAGTCCTCACCAGTGCCCTGCGTCTCACGAGAAGAAAGAACAAAAGTGATTAGTGACGGGTAGACGGGAGCGGGTTTGATGATCGCAGCACCCACCGCATCCACCGTGCCCGTGACGGTCACGCGCAACTCCTGTAAAGCCACACATTGCACAATTGCCCATCAGTGCCACCACTGTCTCACACCACGATACGATGAACGTACCAATAATTCTGCGTCAGCGTAAATTCTCTCGACTGCCGGCTCCTCTGCTCCTTCCTCGGTTGTATTCGTAGCTGGGGAAAAGTGGATCTTGACCGCAATGCTAGTAGTGGCATTACTAGCGAGTGCCTCATCGGAAGTAACTTTGTCAAGTGTGACGTCGTGGCTTTGCAGCAGCTTCAAGGCCATGTCGGCTCCGAGCTTCGACCTGCCATGGCACCGCGATGAGAGGTCCAAAAGAAGCGGGATCGCGCGGGCCGTGCGTGCAGCTGCCTGACAGTTTGCGTTGTTATCAATCGTGACGCACAGCGCCAACAGACCTTGCTCCACGAGCCCGTCGCTACCATTGCTGATGGCACGGAGAAAGTACTCAAAGCCTCGATCTTGCGCGATGGCGTCTTGGCCGGCCGGGTTTGTCGAGGCAATCGCGCTGAGCGCCAAGATCGCCCCGAGTCGAACATTCTTGCTGCCGTCTTCCAGTAGCTTGAGGATGAGTGGCACGGCGCCAGCAGACAGAACCGCTTCCTGATGACGTTCGTCCCCACACGCATACTCACTCAAGGCCGCCAGCGCCCGCTCCCTCTGCATAGCCGTTCCTCTGGTTAGAAAGCTGACCATTTGGCGCAATGTCTCCTCGGACTCGATGATCAGCACCTGCCCTGACTGCCCCACTGAGCTGCCGCCGCACTGTGGACAGGTCTCCCACTCGTGGCTCAAGTGCATACCACACACGCCACACTCGGACTCGCGCCCTTGCTCAACGGCCTCTTCCTCGTCCGCAAAACGTTTCAAGTGCGCCACGGCATCGGCCATCGTCACACGCTCTCTTGGATCGCGAACTGTCATTGCGTTTATCAACTGCCACGCGTCATCGAACATGCCGTCCGGTCGCGGCGGAAGAACCCCGCTCATGATTCTCTCTCTGGCAGATTCGTCGTCCAGGTAGGCGTACGGAGGCTCCCCTAAAAAGGCCTCGAGAATTGTCATCGCGAAGGAATACACATCCGACGCGAACTGCGGCATGTGCGTGAATTGTTCCGGCGCCATCCAGCGCAGACTGCCCATGACCAGCTTGCCGTCCTTGCGCATGGTCCTCGATTTGCCCTTGGCCCTTGCCTTGATCCGGCTGAGCCCAAAGTCGGTCACGAGTGCCGCGCCGGTTGCCGACACGAGAATGTTGCTCAACTTCAAGTCGGCGTGCACGCCGCCACTTCGGTGAAGAAACTCGACGCCGAGCGCGGCCTGGTACAGCAAGCGCCACCGTTGGCCGAGGTTCAACAACGAGCGTTCGAAATACTCGACAACGCTCCTGTTTGGGGCCTCTGCCATGACAATGAACGGTCGACTCGACGCATGGTTTGCACCAAGCAGTTGCACGACGTGGGGATGCCGGAACTTGTACCATTGCTCAATCTCTTGGCAAAAACTGTGTTGCATCGCTGCATCCAGGCTTCCTTCCCCGGGTAGCAGAAGCTTGACGACAACGCGAGTGTGCTCCCCATACGTCCCGCTGTGGACACTGGCGAATGCGCCCTGCCCGATGGGGCGCTCGCGAAAAGTGACATCGGCCTCGGGAATGAACCACACTGGCGTCGGTTCGACACGTCCGTAAGACGCACGAACAATCGTCATGAACGCGCGCTTGATGGCTTCCTGGGTCTCTGCGGGCAGCTCCGACTTCATGTTTTGCATCTTGTCGAGCTCGGCCTTGAGCAGCACCAATGCTTGTTGCTGCTCGTGACGCCCACGCAACTCTTCTAACACCTCCACGCTGTTGGTCGCAAAGGCCTCCAGTGCGCGCTGTTGGTCGGCGGCGCCGATCTCGTAGTGCTTTCTCCAGTCGTTCCCCATGGCGTGTGCGGTCGCGAGCCCGATCTGTTGGTACAGGTTGTTCACGTTTTCGTGCAAGTCGGCGATAGTCTTCTTCATCTTGCGGTGGTTGAGCAGGCGTTCGATGATGGTCATGTTCTTGTAGGCTGTGAGATGACGCCAGTACTCGTCGAGCGTCGTGACAAACGTGTAGGTCACATCCCTGTTCAACGCACCGCGCTCGTTCCGCTGTAGCTCGGCGAAGACCACCTGCAGCTGACTGAAGAGAGCTAGACTGGATTGACTCAGAGGCGGGCCGTTGATCTCCTGGGCCCGGTGGCAAAGCTCCTGCACGAGTCCGAGCACTGCGACCACCGTCCCGCCGCCAGGAAGGTCAGGGTCGATCACGATGTCTGCGATCGGCGATGCCATGGCCGTCAGGTGGTGATGTGGCACACTCGCACTTGGCACAGAGGGTTCACTCGTTGACTTGTGCTCTTTGCCGCTTCAAAGTGCGAATGAGAAGCGTGCGTCTGCGTGTCGTGGGCACGGTGCCCACGGGAGAGATGAGAGGGGGAACTGCTTCGTCAGACGAGCCCTGGGGACTGCGTCCTTGGAAAGCAGAAGTGGCACTGCCCTCTGCATTTGCGATTTCTGTCCAGTAATATCCAGTACCGGTACGTGTAATACCAACCCCGCCCGCGATTCATTCGCGGAGAATGAGTCCCAACTTGTGCATCACAAGATCGAATGTGACTCCCTCCAGAGCTCACCCTGTGTGAGCGTCTTCACCTCGTGGTGGGGTCACCGCGAGCAATCTGACGACTTGGGGAAACTCGTCTTACTAACCGCAAAGTCCGCCTGTCCACAATGGCCCGTGCGCTTCGGTGGCCCTGTTCTCCACGACGAGTTGCCGACAAAAGCACGCTGCCCTTTGCGCACGGGTCTCCGTGCTGCTGCAACCGCCCTTCTTTAGAAAAACACTGGCTGCTGCGCTCTGCGGAAAGTGCCGCTTTTTCTGTGTTCCAGTCGAGTTGCGAGTCGACTCAAGACTCGCCGGCAAAACCTTCTGTACAAAATTCCCTGGCCCCAGCGCAGAATGATACGCATCTCTATGAAGAGGTTAGTTAGAATGAACGTAGTTATTGACTCAAGATTAGATTACTGGCGACCGAATACGACAGGGATCCGTTTTGAGGGGTTATACTAATTCTGCGTAGTACTGTTTGTGTCCCTACCCACAACTATCGAATCGAAGGTTTTTGCCGGAGAGGAGTTCTCACGCGCGCAACGTGTGCCACGACGACTCGTGTGGCTCGGGTCGCGCACTGATTGACGCTTTTGAATGAAAGTGGTGGTACGAATCGCCACATGGGATGCTTCCTACGTAGAATGATGTGGGGCACATTGCGCCTTCAATGCACATTGTACAATGAGCGCACAGACCGATCTTGGCTCCGCTGACTGCATCCACCCGACGCTACAGTATCGGCGAGGAAAGCATCGTTGCTGAATACTGCGTGTACTACCGGAGTTTGTACAAAACCGCTACCCTGCATGCGCTACGGGTAATGGTAACTGCATGTGGTTCAGTGCCCTGGTCCCCCCGTTCCTGAGAACTTCCGAGGTACTGCTCGCAAAGCCTCGGATAGCCGCCAAGACGTCATGCGGGACCTCGTCTTGATTCTTTGGGTGGCTGTCTGCCAGCAAGCCGACCGCCATCGCAGCCTTGGCGCGTCGTCGATCGTCTCTGCCGTCAGGCACCTGCGCCAGCGCCTTCTTCAGTACTTTGATCGTGCCTTCAAACGCGGCCGTGTCTTGCAACGGCTCGTTCACGGCATAGATGCTGCCCAGCGTGAGCAACGAGTCGACGAGCACGTCGTCTTCAATGCTGGTCGGGCGCGGGTACGTCGCGGGGCTGACCATGATGTCGTCCAGCAGCTTGACCAAGATCGGGATCGCCCCAGCGTCGCGCACTTTCTGTTGGCGCTGCGGATCGCCGAACACGTAGTCAAGCAGTGCCTTGAGACAACTTTTCTTCTGCCGGTCGACGCCGATCGCGAGCATGTTGATGATGCGCGCGAGGTCCTTGGCGGAGCCGATGCGGATGATCTCGTCTTCAACGGGCTTCGTGCCGACGTGCATGCCACACTTGTTGCAAAAGTTGGATCCTTTCGGCAGCCGCGTCTGGCACTGCACACACAGCACAAACTTGCTGTTTTCCTCCGCAGCTTCGTTTCGAGCCAAGTGCTTGATCTTCGCGATCGCCTCCTTGAGCGATAACCGCTGCGACAGGTCCTTCTTCGTCATGGCCTGCACCAGCGCCCACGCATCGCCGTCGGCGTCGGCGAGCGCCTTGGGAAGCGCGCCTTGCTCGATCTGCGTCCGTGCGGAAACGTCATCCAGGTACGCGAACGGCGGCTCACCGGCGAAGGCTTCGTACAAACTCATGCCCAAGGCGTACACATCCGACGGATAGTCGGGCCCGTTCTGAAAACACTCGGGCGCCAACCAGCGCAGCGCACCGACCACGAGCTGTCCATCCTTGCGCTTGGTCGTCGACATGGACTTGGTCTTGGTCGCACTCTTGACGCGGCTGAGGCCGAAATCGGTGATGCGTGTATACCCGTCGGCGCCCACTAGCATATTGTTGAGTTTCAGGTCGCCGTGGACCACGCCTTTTTCGTGTAAATACTCGAGGCCAAGCGACGCCTCGAAGAGCCGGCGCCAGACTTGCGTCTGGAGGTGGGACTCGTCGCCCTCTCCGCGCGCAAGGTAGTCGGCGAGGTTTCCGTTGGTGGCGTCCTCGCATAGAATGTAGGGCGGCAGGGACACGTGACTGGCCCCGAACATGCGCGCGCAGTTCGGGTGCGTAAATTGGTACCAGTAATTCGCTTCCTTGAGAAAATCCTTCATCAGTAAGGATCCGAGGCGCTCCATGTCCAGCAGGATCTTGACGACAACGTTGGCGCCGGAGCCCCACGTGCCGCGATGCACCGCTCCGAACGAGCCGGTCGCGAACGGCGTCGGGTGATACGTCACGCTCATGGATGGAACGAACCATGCAGGCACGGGCGCCAACGCTTCATTTCGAACGTCGGTGGGCACGTCCACGAGTAACGCGATCTCGTACATCTTCTGGGCGAGGGGATTCCATAGTTCGGAATCGAGCGTGCCTTTCGCGTGCTTTAGAAGGGTCATGGTCTCGCGGTACAGTCCACTGTCTCTCTCAAGCTCGGTCTTGAGCGCTGGACGGCCAATCTGCTGCTGCAGTGCCACCGCATGGTCCTCGACATCGCGCTTGAGCGCCGGCCTCCAGTCCTCGCTCTCTTGAAAGTTGAGATCGCGGAACAAGATGTCCAGGATGTGGTGGATCTCGTGCAGCTTCTTCTGGAGTTTGAGATGCTGGATCACGCGGCCCGCGAGGACTTGCGTCGTGTACGGCGCGAGCAGCGTCACCAGCTTGGTGATGGCTTCCGCGAACTTGCTGGTCCCGCGACCGTTCGAAGGCGATGGAGATTGGTTGAGTTTCGTGTGAGCGGTGTGCAGACGCTCGCGCGTGCGGCTCCATACCGGTTTTGCGTAGTCGGGAAGGGAGCCAATCTGCCCGTCCAGCGTCGTGAACGCTTCGTCGACCGTCCCAATGTCGGGGATTCTGGGGTCGTCGACTGACGCCATGGCGTGGATTGTCGTGGCGAGCCGCGACGTGGCGTCGGCGGTGTGGGGAGGTCCCGATCGTGGAAAGAAATGAACTGCCGCTCCTTTCAGCAGTTAAAAGAGGCCCACGCGGGCCACTGGAAGTTCTGGTCGCTGGAATCTATGGACGTCCCAGTGGAGTTCCACTTGGAACCCATTCGCGACCTTGAGTCAGAATCATGGCGCGTTGCCAGAAGGTTCCCGCGTGCGAGATGCTTTGTTCCTCGCACTGGGCCGAGGGAGTGACTTCCGCAGAGTACTGTACCGAAAGGAAGAGAGTGGGACCGCGAGGATGCGCTCGCAGAGAGGGAGAGTCAAGTCAACGACTGAGATTGGCGAAGGGCTACGGACAGTACCAGTAGGAATGAGCAGCAGTACTGTATTCCACCAGTCCACCTCCGGATTCCATCGCGTGAAGGCTTCTCAATGAGAAGCCAATGAGAAGCCAATGAGAAGCCTCCACAGGATCCAACGGCTCGGTGCCGTAACGGGCACTGCCGTTGGGTCTTCAAGTGGAAGCTTCCAAACTGTCTTGGACCCACATATATTGTGGGCTCACAATGACTCGGCAGTCGCACGTGCGAGTGCTACGTCTGTCGTCGGCGGTTGAACTTACGCACTTCAACCATTCAAGTGCGCAACACATTCTACGGATTCAATCTAGGACTCGAGAGTCAGATGAGACTCTCACGAAGAGTCTCTTCACGTCATGTGAGACCCGTTCGCCCGAACAGAGGCCAGCCGTGAGGAGGGGTCTCCCCTGTCCGTTGGAGTCCTGCAGGTGACGATAAGACGACGTCATCAACGCTCTGCGGTGGCCGCGGCGAACGCCCTCGATTCCCACCGGATCCAGCATTCCATCATGACCTTGCCATCGTCTGGAGCCCTGTGCCACGCGCAGAACTGAAGCGTCCAGTACAGTATCCAGTGCACCCACCACTTCCATTGACTGACGAGACGCATCGTGTTTATGTGCGACGGATCGTTTCGTCCAGCTGCGTTCAAGAAAGTCCATGTTTGCATAAACAGTGCATAGAAGCTAAAGAAACCATGGGTACACAGCAACTCGATCAAATCAGGGCCCGAGCGTCAGTGATTGGCGTGTGAAGCAAGAGAAAATCGAACTACTGTACAGTGAGCAACTTGCCTCGAGGACTCGACGAGACCCAGGCCAAGGAACTGGTCCTTGAAGCCCGACTCGAGTTGGAGCTCAACTCCACAACCCACGGTCCCATGCTCATGGATCAGGCTTGGAAGACCAAACGCCGACGTATCAGTTCTGGTTAGGTTGGCTCATTTCCCAGTTGGAAAGACAGAGCGCAAGCGGCACCCAGCA
>JAADXJ010000728.1:0-15427 GCA_023337735.1 Pythium biforme
AGTCATTGCTTGAGCTCGTTCCACGGGTTGACAAGAGAGAGGAGGGGGAGGGGGTTCTGCGGGGTGGAATGATATGGGGGAGGGCGGAGGAGGCGGAGAGGAGCGGTGACGCGAACAAGAGACTTGGTGGTGTTCAATAGTTCGAGGTCACTTCGGGTTCGGAACTGTTCCGGCGGGGGAGCGTGCTGGAGCAAGCGACAGGTAAAGATCCCGGTCGGTCGGAGACGAGAGAACGTTCTTCACACGTCGCAGACTCTTCGTGACGCAGCGGTGCAACTCCTCTTGGCGTGGGCGTCTAACGGGGGATTGACTCCAGGTAACCGAAAGCTGGACTTGATGAGAATCCGCCAATTGAGGAGATGGCGGTATTTTGCTGGAATGACTGACTGGGTTGGCACCACACGCAAGTCTGTTCGTGGGGGAGATGCGGTGATCAGAAGGCATCGATTGTGTGTGGACCGAGCAGAGTGTAGGTCGTGGGTGTTTTTTCACGAGTGAATCTCGGTCGAGAATGTTCCGTCCAGCAGGCCGAAGCAAGCGAGCGACACCAGGGGAAAGCGAATCGACACGAGCGACGATATCAGCTAGCGGCCATACTCCACAGGGCTCGTTTTTAAGGACGTATAATGAGGGTTTCCATAGGGGTGACGCATATTCATGGCCTCGCCACGCGTCCGTCCTGTGCGATGGCGCCAAAACCCCAGGGTCACAATCCTGAGGTGATGGATGAATCTGGTAGCTTCGATGCGGATTGGCTAGTGAGAAAACTAATGGGCCAATCATAGATCACTTTGAAGTTGAATAATCCATCTGATTGGCTGATACGTGCGTCAGCGCCTCTTCGTGGCTTTGTCTCGGCCAGCACAAGCCTCTTGGGCCACGGGGGGAAAGTGAGGGACTGTCGCAGCCTCACATCGAAGTTCGATGCCGGTCCCTTTGCTTGCTGTGGACCCCACCGTGGCTCTCCACTGGGGAGTGTAGGAGGATGGAACAGAAATGATGGCTGGCTCCAGTGCTGCAACGCTGTGCAAGAGAACCCAGGCCCTCTCTTTTCCGGCGACTGCACTGGCTTCTGCCCGTCGGTATCTTCAATGCGGATGAGTCGAGAACGAAGTACAGGCGTGTGTGAAATTGGAATTTGGAGACCCTCCCCCCATAGAACCTACAGTGCAGAATGTTCCACATCTTGCCTCTCTTGTTCCAAGTGAGATTTTGATCTGATCACCATGGCTAAGTCAGTCGCGGAGTCGTGCACATTATTTCTTCGCGACCGCGCAGAACCGTTCTTGACCCCTCGCAGCTCGTGGCGCGCTCTGCTTCGGTCGGTCGGGAGCTGTTCCGTACACGACACAACAATATACCAACGCCCAAAAATCAGATGCTCGTCATTCTCATAATTGGTGGCGGGACAAGTAACCTCCTCATCACTGGCTGGGGAGTTGCAGGAACATGTGGCACTAGCCACGCTTTCTCGCGTGAAACCCTTTCTTTCCGCAGAACCTCCTCGCGAAAAGGGGGGAGCTGCTTCCTCTCGCCGCTTGCGCTCCGCTGCTGCCGCCGCCGCGTCCTCCTCTCCATCTATCGCTGTGTGGAGTGCGTGGGGTCGTCCTCTCCTCTTCCTCTACGACTATGGTACGTCTTCATCTCTCTCTCTCTATGTGGTATTATTGGTCGACTCAGTTCCGGCATGTAGCGAGATCTCGAAGAGAAAATCTGCAAGCGTGCGCTCGCGGACCTGAACCCGCCGGGCGTGCCCAACTCGTTCCGCCGCCGTGCGCCGCCGCGCGAGAACAACATTGCGCATATCCTCAAGCGGCGCGAGCGCGGCGGAAGCGCCCAGCGGATACGCGCGCAGTGCGACGAGCGCCCCGAGCAGTTTTGGGCCGAGTGCGAGAGCGCTGGCAAGGTACGGATGGACACCCCTCCCCATTGGGCTATCGTGAGTGGTGCTGATGTCGTGTGGGTTCCAATAGCATGAGAGTCGATACTTTGATCTGCCGCCGACGACCAAATCCACGATCTCGATCGCCATCAGTCCCGACGGGTGCGATGTGTCTTCACCAAGAGGATGGTTCCATGTGGATTGGCGCGCTCACACGGTTCGATCATTTCGATTGTGACGATAGGAAAACGTTTGCGTCGACCCATGGCGACCACACGGTCAAGATCATCTGCATGCAGACCGGCCGCATTTTGCAGGTACGGAGTGCAAAGGGGGAGTAAACAGAAGGGGCTACGCTGACGATGGATCGGACGATTTAGACTCTTGTGGGCCACCCGCGCACGCCCTGGAGCGTCAAGTTTCATCCAACCGACCCGCGATACGTCGCCTCCGGCTGCCTCGGCTTTCAAGTTCGGTGCGTGGCTAGTACCTCCCGTTGGTGCCCAACATTGACGAGGTGGGAACTCATTCGCTGTGTGGTCGTGAACGCCCTTTGTAGCTTTTGGGACATTGAGACGGGACGATGTCTGTACGTGTACACGCTCCGTCATGCCATCATCTCGATCTCGTTCCATCCGTCGGGTGATATCCTCGCCATTGCCAGTGGCACCTGTGTGTATACGTGGGACTACCAGGTACAAAGGCTTTTTGCTTTGGCAGGAATGTTTGCGCCGCAGAGTATCGTCACTAAAGCACGTTCTCCCTGTAGCACACGTGTCCTCGTATCGCTATGTTCAGCTACCAGACACTGCGGTCCGTGACGTTCCTTCCTAACCCGTCCAAGATCATGGTCGGCGAGGCCAACGAACGATACATGGTACGTGCTTACAGCTCCTGTCGTGGCGACAATGTACCAGTGCTCACATTTTTGTGTGTGTAGCGTCCAGTGGGCCAGAATGGACAAGCGCTGCCGGCGGATCTCACGGTCACGCTCACGATGTGGGACTTTGATCCGGCGTGGGCGCTCGCGCCGCAGCCGCTCGAGAGCACCAAGGCCATGGAGAATGGGCGCGTGATCTTGTCCCATGCGCTGATCTACAACGACGGCGGGTTTGACATTTCGCGATGTGGACGGTACCTCGCGATCTGCGCGGACTTCTCGCTGCGACAAGCGGAAATTGATAGTGAGATGGAGGCCGCGAGCGACGTGCAGCAGATCCTGTCGTCGGCCCCGCAAGACCCCGTGGGCGTCGAGGCGACCGCCAACGATGAAGACGGAGCTATTCCCGTGCGAGGCCTGCAGCCGGTCGTGGCCGCGGACGTGGCGATCGCAACGCAGGCGCCGACCACGGCGAGCATGATCATTCCGCCGTTCCCGTCGCTGCCGGTGCAGTCTCGAGCCTTTCCCGCGCCGCCGTTCTTCCAGCAGCACAATATGCTGTCCGTTCTGCAGACTGCCGCGAACGAGGGGCCCATGGGCATGGATGCCTACATGAACCAGCACATGCGGCGTGTGCGGCCGCGTCTGCACCCGACCATCAATCATCCGCAGCACCAGCAGCCTCTGGCGCGGTCCGCGCGGACGAGTCCTGTGCCTACAGCCGCCGCCGCCGCTGCCGTGGTCCCACCACCGCAGCGGTACAGCACGCAGATCCGTCCGAACATTGCCGTGAGCCGAACGCGCCACTCGAGAATGCAGCGCACGCAGCGCAGCCGCTTGGCGGCCCAGATCCAGTCGACGTGGCTGGCGCTAATCTCGCTGGACTCGGATCAACTGGGCCGAGTCATTCAGACGTGTCACCTGGAAGAAACGACTGCGGGTGGTGTGACGTCCGTCAAGCTGTCGCCTACGTCGGCATACGTGCTGCTCGGTTATGGCGTGCGCGACCGTGGCCCTCGGTGCGTTGTGAAGTGTTTGTTTCTGTGGGATGGAAGCTTTTGGTCTGACGGTTGGTTGGTATCTAGGGAGGCGGAGTTCCCGGTGCATCGAGTGACGCGCATCTACCGATGGGAGAACATGGAGCTTTGCTCTCACGTGGAGAGCGAGCTCGACGACGTGAACATTGCGCTGTTCAGTCCGATCTGCGGCGGAGGGTTTTTGTACGGCACGAAGCAGGGCAAGCTGCGCGTGTGCAGCACGTACCGTGGGTTTTATGACGATGCGGGCAACTGTAACGTGCTCCGTGAGTCGAAGGATGACAGCGAAATGAGGCAGTCTGAGGACGACCGAGAGGACGACGGCGAGGATGACGAGGAGGACGCCGAGGACGAAGAGGGTGAAGATATGATGGACGCCGACGACGATGCGAGCGAGGACAGGCACCGAGCACGGGCTGGTCGCGCGCGGCAGATTGGATAATACGAAATGTGCAATTCGAACGGGAGGATTGCGGGAAAGCCCATGTGGTGTACAGTATGGGGGTATAGTACGAACTAGCAAGCAACCAAGACGATCTAGCAAGCAACCGCTCGACGTTCCACGGGCAACACAAGGGATTCACGTATGTAGCTCAAGAGACGCAAACGTTCGTGCTTTTTATGACTGGTCTTCGACCACGCGGGCCTGGTCCGTCCCGTGGCCAAACGTCTTGGCGAGCAAGAAGTTGCGGTCGAACTCGCTGCCCATGAACGCGGCCTTGTCGACTTTGCGAATCTTGTCGATCATGTCGGCGGTCTCCTTGCGGTACATGCGCTGCTGCTGGACGCTGTCGTCGCCGCCGCAGCCCCAGACTTCAAGTGCCTCGACACTGAACTCATTCCGCGTCGTGAGGCGCCCTGGTTCGAACGAGAGACACTTGGGCGTCGCGTAGCAGTTGTCGTCAAAGTCTTCGTTCAGAAAGAGACGGAACCCGTTCGTGTCGCCGCCCATGCCGAGGCCGCGCGGTAAGGCGACACCTTTCGTGTTGAGGTACATGTAGTGCGAGACGTCGTTGGCACTCGTGCGGTACACATTGAAGTACGGCTCGACGCGGAACAGGAAGCACGCGTTGCTGCCGTAAAACTTGGTGGTCTCGCGCCATTCCGTATCACAGTACATGCCAAAGATCTCTGCGAAGGAACCACTCATTGGTCAACAACTCCACAGCACGGAGACACAGATCAAAGATATGTCTTACCGCCATCGACGCTCCGGATCACCACGAGCGTAGGGCCACCGTACCCCAAGATGTGGTGGCACAGTCGGTTGAAACTCAGGCCGTCCTGTGCGTTCGTGTACAGTCGGTCCACGCGCTTCTGCAGCGGTGTGCACGTCAGCGACAAGGCCACCGACTGGGATCTAGATCGCACACGGCGTGAGTCTCCGAATCTATCCCATCAAACAGCAGTGCATGACAATGTACGCACTGTGACAGGATCTCCGACTTGTGCGAGAGGCGCGGCGGCGTGTACGCCGGTCGGGCGATCGCGCCAAAGAACCGCGCCGACAGCCACGACGTGAAGACCGAGTACAGCAAAGGCGTCTGCGCGCTCGTCCACCGCAGGAAGTCGTCTATTGACAGCTGACGTGGCTGGTCCACAGGTAACGCCGCGTCCGCCAACGCCTTTGTGACGCGCACCAACTGGTGTGGCTCATCATCTTTCGCGACGCGCTCGTCGGCCATGAGCAGACTGGCGACGAGCAGTTGATGGACGCTCGCCTCGTCCAGAAACGCGCTCTTCTTGTCCTTGAGGAACAGCCGGAAGAGCGCGCGCACGATGCTTTGGGACGACCCGCGCACCGTCATGGCCACTGCATGAGACAGCAGAGTCGTTAGTACACGAACACGTCTCGAGTTCTGCCACCCCGTGGCACGAACCTCCTTGCACGAAATCGACGAGCTGCAGCGCCGGACCCGTCACGCTTGAGCCATTGAGCTCACGCGCGTGCAGACACAGCTCATAGAACGACGCGCCGATGGCATCCAGGCCGGCGCGCCATTCTTGGGGGAGCTGCTCGCTCTGTGGCAGCGCGAGCATCGCCTTTCAACAGACACAAGACGTTAAAAAGAATCCACTGCAGTCACAACGCCACGAGTGTGTGGATAGACGAGCTGTGTACGCACCTGCAGCTGCGTCTGCGCCGCCGCGACGTCGCCGCCGGCCGCGATCACCTTGTACTTGGCTACGAGACATTCGTACTCCTAGACAACCAACCACCCCATCAATACTGCTCCAAATCACACAGGAGAGGCACCGAACGGAAGGGGAAGACGCGACGCACTTCGTCGCTGAAGGGCCCCTTCCACTCGCGCTTGTCGCTCGCGGTGCTGTGCGACGTGCCCATGGTCGTTGCCTTGCTTCTCTCGCTCGTCAAGATGAACTTCGAGTTGCTTGATGCGTCTGTTCTCTGGTTTCCTCGTGTGGTATTACAAATTTACAATATGCGACTAGAGAGGGGGGACAGTACGCCCTCTACGTAACCATTCTGCAGTGTACCCTAGATGGCGTCACGAAATCGGAACAGTTACGTATCGCTTGCACAAAAGGGTGTTTTTGACAAGGCCAACGATGCGACAACGAGCAAAAGCCACTTGGCTCACCAACAACAGCTGACTGAACTCCCCGACCCTCTTCTAGCAACCGCAAACGATCCAACCTCAACTTACGTTCCTAAAAGAAGTATTCCAGGTTTAGATCGCACCAACCCACCAATCAACAGTGACCTCCTCGGCCATTCCGAAACTATTTTTAACATCTACAACACCCTCTATCAATTGATACTGCCCCCTGTGGACGACACACTTCTTTCGCGCTGATGCCTATCTAAAACACCTATACAATTCAATTAACTGCCTATACCGATCCACGTGATGATCAAGAAGCCATCTTGGGCGCGGTATTTTTGGCGACCCCAACGGCGCCCACCTTCTCGTGGAGGCCGCCGCCCTCACCCCTCCATCCCATATTGCGCCCTTGGTCGCTCCACGCTGCGCGTCCAGCATTCACACGCGCTCTACGTCTCTGTAGCTCTATAGCTCGCTATCCGGAGCGTGACGCCGTCCAAGCCCCTTCGATCTCCCGTCCCAAGCAGCCGAGACCACCATGAAGGCGTCGTCGCGGCGGTTGCTCCTCGCGGCCGCGGCGCTGACCACAACGCCGTCGGCCGTGTGGGCGCTCGAGTGTTCGAGCACCTGTGGCACGCCCGCGGGGCTCGAGTTCTGCTCCCATGTGTCGTTCGCCGTGTGCGGCGCGGACGCGTCGTACGAAGAGCTCGACGTGCAGTCGCTCGCGGCCTACAACGCCTGGACCGACGCCAACTCGACGTGGCTCACCAAGCTGCCGCAGTATGCCAACAAAACAGTCGACGAGCTCACCAAGGTCATCGCGACGCTCGACCTCAAGAACGCCAGCAGCTCTTGCGGCAGTTTTCTCAAGCGCCTCCAGTGCGCAGTCCATTTCCCGGTCTGTGAAATCGGCCACGACTACACGCGGCTGTGTGCGGCGTCGTGCAAGGAATCCGCCCACAAGCAGTGTCCAGGGCTCGACAGCGTCTGCGGCGTGTTCACGCCCGAGCAGATCGAACCCAAGAGCAGCAAGTGCTTCAAGCTGAGCTACCACGGCCCGGCCGTCGGCATGTGGGTCGCTGGCTTCACGATCTCGCTGGTGTTTTCGATCCTCAACTCGGTCGGGATCAACCTCCAGAAGCTCTCGATGACGCGCAACGAGAGCGCGGACGTCAAGAAAGGCACGTTCGCGCAGCCGCTGTGGGTCCTGGGCTTTGGGCTCGTCGTGCTCGGCTCGCTGCTCGACTTTGTGGCCTTTGGCATGGCCCCGCAGACGCTGCTGGCGCCGCTCGCAGCGCTGTCGCTCGTGTGGAACATGTTTATCGCACCGATCTTCCACAAGGAAAAAGTCACGCGCCAGAACATCGTGGCCACGGCCATCATCTTCTTGGGTGTGACGCTGACCGTGATCTTCGCGGGCCACGGCACGCCCACGTACGAACTCGACGACCTCATTCGCCTCTACAAGCAGCCGGCCATGTACGCGTACATGGTCACGATCGCCATTTTCCTCGGAAGCCTGCTCTACTTTGCGCGCTACATCGAGCGCACCCACGTGTACGAGGGCGGGCTCTACCACATCGTGTGCTACGGCGGTGTCGCCGGCACGTTCGGCGGCCAGTCCGTGCTGCTCGCCAAGTCCACGGTCGAGCTGCTCAAGACCGCGATCTGGGGCACGTCGGGCGCCTACATGTTCACGCAGGTTGCGTCCTACGTGATCGTCCTGGGGCTCTTTGCTTGCCTGGCCTGCCAAGTGCACTACCTCAATGGCGGGCTCGCGCGCTTCGACGCGCTCGTGATGATCCCCGTGTACCAGAGCTTTTGGATCTTGACGAGCGTACTCGGCGGCATCATGTACTTTGAAGAGTATGTCAGCATGACGCGCACGCAGGCGTTCATGTTCACGGTCGGCGGCTGCATCACGATCTCCGGCATCATCTACCTGCTCAAGTCGCGCCAGGACGGAGGAACCGGCGACGGCTCGGGCGAGTCAGGCCGCTACGTCGAACTGGTACGTGACTGATAGAAAGGGCGAGCGGCTGTATATGAAATCTAGATGCTCGTAGACACCTCTGCGTTCTGGGATCTCATACCCCCTGTCTCTGTGTGTGTGTCTGTGTGCGGCTCTAGTCAGTCACCCCGAGTTCTGCCTGGAACGCCGACGACTCGGACGAGGAAGAGGTCATCCAACTGAAGACCCACTCGAAGCTCGACGACGACAGCGGTGAGACGACCAAGGGCAAAAAGTCGACGAGCGTGTCGCCGCCGACATCTGTTTCTTCGAGCGGCTCAGTGTCGCCGGCCGGCAGCGACCGCAGCAAGAAGACCGGCGGCGGCGACGCGAGCGACATCTCGTCGGCCATCTACCGCGCGTCCACTACGAACGCGCGGTCCCCAACGGCCAAGGGCAGCCGCAACGCCAAGGACGAAGAAGACGACTTTATTTAAGCTGACAACGCACAAACGGCGTCAGCACATCATGCGC
Organism: Pythium biforme; assembly: GCA_023337735.1. Lineage (NCBI taxonomy): Eukaryota > Oomycota > Peronosporomycetes > Pythiales > Pythiaceae > Pythium > Pythium biforme. The sequence goes on from JAADXJ010000728.1 coordinate 8,852, forward strand.
GCGGAGAAGGGAGCCACGGGCGACGACGACCGAGAGTCGACTGGGGAGGATGGGCGACCGGAAGCCACGGCGACACGAACACAGAACGCGTGTCGCAGCCACGTGTGTGAGCCCGATGGAATGGGTTCCGAAAACGCTGCCCCTGGACGCGACGCGACGCCGTCGGACCGCCGCGCCGCCATACATTTTGTTGCACATTTCGGATCACCAGGGTATTATACTACACGACCGGTATATGCTAATATAGACGCCACAAGCGATAGACCCTCGCGTGCTTTGTGGTGACCAGGAAGAATGAAGTGGCTTCTTCCATGTGTCGCTTCCAAAGCGGCAGGGCATAATCTTCTTCTTCTCCTTCTCTGGCCCGCTGGGCATCAGGTCAACAGCGACACACTGGACGATGGGTGCGACTGTAGCCATCTTGGGCACCCATGCCGCGCCCTATGAGATCTCAATGGATGGAACGATCGCGTCGCGTCCCTTCGTGACCGTGTGGCCGCACGCACACAAGAGCCGTTGCTGTCTCTCGCTTTCGCCGACGACCATGGCGTCCAAGTACGCCAAGCCGCTGCAAGTGCCGTCCGAGTTTCTCGATGTGCTGCGCAATGTCACGCGCGAAGTGCTGCGCCTCCAGGGCAACGTCGAGACCAAGGAGCAGATCTACGAGTTCGCGACCCAGTACTTCCAGGAGCTGCTCCTCAAGCGCGACGGCGCGAGCGCGACGCTTGGGGCCGTGGCCGGCGGCGCCGGCGCGCAGCCGCAGTACATGAAGCTCGCCGAGGACGAGATCCAGGCGCTGCTCGCGCACAGCTTCCACGAGGTGGACATGGACCAGAGCGGCGTCGTGACGTTTGAAGGACTCCACCAGGCGCTCACGCGGGTCGGCGAGGCGCTCCAGCTGTCGCCGACAGAGCTCACGGGGCTGTACGCCGAGGCCGACGAGAGCGACCAGGGGCTCATCGCCTACGGCGACTTTCTGCCGCTGGCGTTCCAGGCGACACTCCACTTGCGCAGGACGCGCGCGCAGCGCGTCGCGCGCGCCGATGGCTTTGCCAAGAAAGACACGACGGCCGTGTTGGTCCACGGCATGACACAGGACGAGCTCGAGAGCGTGTTACGCGAGATCTTCCAGCGCGCCGACGCCGACGACACGGGCTCGCTGAGCCGCGTGGAGTTTATGGACTGCGTGCGCGACGCCGACGTGGGCTTGAGCCGCCGCGAGGTGAACGCGCTCATGTCCGAGGCGCCACCGCTGGACCACGACCCGAGCCGCGTGGCGTACCCGGATGTCCTTCCGATCTGCTTTTCGGTGTTGCGCGATGCCTTTGTCCATGGCGTGATCGAGCTGCCGAACGACCAGGACGCGCTCGCGCAGTACCTCGTCGAAGTGTTTGCGAGCGGCGACGGAGACGGCACGGGGTTACTCCCTGTAAGTGAGCTCGCCAAGCTCTTCCGCGCAGCCGACGTCGGACTCACGCGGCTCCAGATCATCACGCTCATGGCCGAGGCCCAGGAAGACGCCGGCGGGTTCGTCAACTACGAAAAGTTCGCGGCCCACGTGGCCGGCATGGCGCTCGTGCTCGCGAGCTTCGACAGCCAGCAGGCGTTTGCGTCGTACCTGCTCACGTACCGCAAGACCAGCGAGTACTACACCGTGCTCGACATGAACCAACACGCGTTCGAGGTACAGAGAAACGGTCCGCTCGTGGCGCTCCTGCTTGGGGGACGGAAGGGTCTAACGCTGTGTGCTTGACCTAGCAAACGCTGGCGCGCGCGCTGGAGGCACTGGACGAGAGCCACCGCGGGCTGCTCCCGCGTCCAGAAGTGGCCGAGGCGCTCCACAACGCCTTCCAGGAGCTCAGCCAGCGCCAGCTGCGCTGTCTGCTCGCGCTCGCCGAGCCCGACGAGATGGGCGACGTCGAGTACCACCTCATTGCGCACTCGGCCTTCCAGGCGCTCCAGAAACTGCAAGAGTACGACGTGATGATCATGGAGTCCTAAGCCACGGGTCGTGCCTACCGGTAGTAGTACTGTGTGGTGTATTTTCAAAGCTGGATAAATACTTTCGTCACTCTCGTCACTGGTGGCCAAAGCCGACGTCGTCGTTGGGCACCATCATGATCTCGCGCATCTTGCGGCGGAACCGCTCGGCGTAGCGGCCGGGCGGCGCCGCCGAAATGCCGTTCGCGTCGTACCGCAAGACCCACACTTTCCAGCACCGCTCGAGGCGCTTGGCCAACGTCCACGTCTGCAAGATATCGACGACACCGATCGTGTAGTAGTCGGGCCCGACAACCGCGGACGCCTGGTACCCGGGTTTCTCGGGTGCGCGCGTGCCGACCCATTCGTTTCGCACCGACGGCATGGATACGGCCACGTGGTCACGCGGCGACATGCTCCCATAGACTAACGGCCCCGCGTCGGCCGCCTCAGCGCGCCGGGTCAGTGGCGTCGCGGCCTCGTCGCCTTCGTCGTGGGTGGTGAGGACCGAGTACCGGAACTGGCGACTGAGGACACCTCTCCGTCCCCGACCCGTCTCGAGCGGCGTCGTGATCTGGATGTCGGACGGATATTCGTCGTCGTCGTCGCTCGACGCCGAGTCGGTGCCGTCGACGATCTCGACGTTGACTTTCATGGCCGCGGCACTGTCGCTGTTGAGGTCGCAGCCGTCGCCTTGCCCTTCCGGGTGGCACACAGCGTGGTGGACGCGCCGCTTGGTGCGCTCCGAGGCCTCCGTGTCGATGTCATTGGACGCATGGTGGTCGACGACGTACTTGGTGCTGTGGATGCTCAGGAGCAAACTGTAGTCGGTGATCCCTTGCGACCGCAAGAAGGCCGTGTCACGGTCGAGCTGGTCCACAATGTCCTCGGCCGTTTCTGGCAGCACGCGCAGCTTGCGGTGGAAGTCGTTGTCCTTGAGCACGATGTGCGGGAGGTGCGTGCCGTGGATGCTGTACTCACAGGGGGCCCTGACGATGGATAGAAGCACTGCGTTAGACAACTCCACCAACCAAAAACCAAAAACGACGCGAAACAAACGTACGCGGATCCGTAGTGGAACGCCTTGCTGCAGTACGTGCAGATGACGGTCTTGCCCGGCGGAATGGGCTTGGCGTTGCGGTTGATCCACGAGCCCTTGATGTCGTAAAACTGGTGCATGCTCACGCGGCCGATCACGTTGCCCATGACCACAAAGCTGAACACTTGGCCGTACATCTCGATCGAGTGGCAGCCATAGTACCGCGTGAGATGGGACCGCGGGTTCGCGCGCATGTGGGCCACGTAGCTGGGCAGCATGCGCAGCAACACGCTGCGCTCGGTCGTGGTCACGGTCTTGACGAGGAACATGTAGTCGGCCGTGAAGAACATGAACGCGCCGCTCGAGCCGCCCGACTGGATCCGTTCGTGGCACGTCGCGAGGAACGACTTGCGGTACGCGGTCTCGTCGATGCCAAAGCCCTCGCGGATCTCGCGGAACACGCCCGGGGAAAAGTCGTTGAACGCCACGATCATGCCCAGCTCGTGGAGCCGCAGGCGCACGACGCGGCGCTTATGGGCCGACGCGCGTCGACGGGTGTTGGCCGAGGCCGCGACCACGCCGCGCGTCGTGAAGTGGAGCACTTCCTTGCGCAGCTCCACGTTGAGCTGCGGCTCCAAATCAATATTGACGTCGCTGTACCTTTCCTCCCGGCTGGTCTCACTGGCGCTCATGGTTCGTGTCAGCGCTGGGATGGGGTTGCGGCTGCGTCGCAGCGCCTTGCCGTTCATGACGACCCAGATCACGAGGTCGATGAAGCCTTTGGACGCTTGGAGGAAGAACGTCACGTTGCGGATCGTGTGCACGTGCCGCGAGTGGAGGTCCGAGGAGACCATGTCAGCGACCCAGAGCGCGATGAGCACGATCTGGTAGACGATGTAGACCGTCGTGAACACGCGCGCGCTGCGGATCACGTCCTGCTTGGCCTGGAGCGCCTCCTTCATGCCTCCGTGCGGGAACTCTTGGCTCTCGAGCACCGACAGCAATACCGCACACAGCACCGACAGCACGACGACGGCGTAGTACAGGAGCTGCAGCGTCGTGTCGCGCTCCGTGACGTAGCACGACGGCTCCTGGCGCGTGCGGAATTCGAGTGGCGAGAGCCACAGCGCCGCGGCGAAGAGCGCGCCCATGGCCCACGAGAACGCGTGGGACCAGCGCATGCTCTGCTGGACGTTCGTGAACGGGTTGGTCGAGCACCGGTAGAGGTCGAGCGACATGCTCACGAACCAGCATTCGGACGCGATCATGCAGAACTGCGTGAGCGCCGCGAGCGCGCGGCACCCGAGCGGGTCCACGAGCGCGTCCCAGACCACGAGGAAGCGCAGCGCGTAGACCGAGTCGACCACGGCCTTGTAGAAGAGCAGCGCGTTCGGGTGGCGCCGCCAGCGGCGGCGGCGCAGGAACGAGACGATAATCACGGCGCAGCTTACGACCGAGACCAGTGCACCACTCTGGAGGTAGATCTCCTGGGGCTGGGGGGCGTCCAGGCGAGCGGCGGAAGACGCATCCTGGAGCTGCATGGAGCGCGAGGCAGTCAAAATGGGCGAATGGGGGCGAGTGCCTAGAGTCGATGGAGTCGATGACGGCACGAGCGGCGACTGGAGAGATTACACAACGCAGGAAGGTGGCGTGGCGTGAGGCGTGAGTGCCCTGGCTGTCTTGTCTGGGATATCGAAAGTGTCTGTGATGCGGAGATGCGACACTACCAGATGATACACAAGTCCCGCGTTGCGCTGGTCGTCGAGGATTCGAAGAGAGCAGGGACGTGCGTGTCAGATCTCCACCACCACACGACTGGCGGCGGCGGAAGGGTCACTACGGACAGTGTGCACCGCACGCCACACACGCCCGCGAAAAAGACCCAAGCGGAACGGAAGCGCAGGACGTGTTCCGAGGAAAACAACAGCACACCCCGTGGATGCCGGTCAAAAGGGTCCAGTTGGCGAGCAGCTCATTTCAAACCTTTTGAAATGGAGCTGATACGAACACGTTTGTAACGAATCAGGGTTACTCGGCCTTCACTGAACACTGAACGTGAAGGATACCGTATTATGTACCGGGGTACATTCCAATCTGCGACGCGCGCATCCTGAATCGTAACCTCAACCATACGTGATAGAGACGTGGCGGTGGACCGTCAACACTGATGACGGGCTCCTCCACACCCAAAGACCTCATCACTGATCATCAGCGAGAGCCGTCCCCAAGGTCCCTCTTCCCCCGGGCCACAGACCGTTCTTTCCCTTCCTCCCTTGCTCACCGCCACACCGCCATGGCGCCGTCTCCGCGCAAGCCTCCCGCCGCCAAGAGCGGCGTCTTCCTCCCGGCGCAGTACCTCTACCTGGCTGGCGCGCTGTTGGTGGCACTCGTCGGGCTCGGCTTCAACGACCTCCGTGCACTTATCACGGACCGTGCGGCGCCGCTGCTCACGCCCCCGACGGGCGGCGTCGTCCACCGCGACGGGCTCCCCACGGTGCTGGTCACGGGCGGGCTCGGCTTCATCGGCAGCCATGTCGTCGAGGATCTCGTCGCCAACGGCTTCCATGTACGCGTTGGCGTTGCGCTTGTAGTGTTGATGAGACCGTCACCCAAGGCTCGTAACTGACGGACTGCGCTCTTACAGGTTGTGATCTACGACGACATGAGCAACGGCAAGAACTTTAACCGCGACGCGTCGTCCGTGCTCGTCAAGGACATCACGCTCGTCGATGACTACTCGCTGATCGTCCACAAGGTACGTTGTCCTTCCGATCTTCCCACGGCACCTCCTACTGCCCTCGAAGACATCTAAAGATGGACTTGTAATGCAGATCGACTACGTCGTGCACCTCGCGGCAGCCATTTCGGTCGAAGAGAGCACGCGTCTCCCGGAAAAGTACGAGCGCATCAACGTCGAAGGCTCGCGCAAGGTGCTGGACTGGGCGCTCAAGAACGGCGTCAAGCGCGTCGTGGCCGCGTCGTCCGGCGCGACGTACGGCACACCGCTGCCGGAGAACCTGCCTTTGCGCGAGGAGTCGGCAACGGGCGGTATCTGCGCGTACGCGACGACCAAGTTCGACATGGAGAAGGTGATGAAGGAGTACAACACGAACTACGGTCTGCCGTCGACGGCGCTGCGTTTTTTCAACGTGTACGGCCCGCGTCAGGACCCGCACTCGTCGTACAGCGGCGTGGTGTCGTGGATGATGGAGCAGGCGAAGATCAACGGCACACTGAAGGTGACGGGCGAGGGCGACCAGTACCGCGACTTTGTGTATGTGAAGGACGTGGCGCGCGCGATCCGCACGGCGATGCTGTTGGGGGACTCGGAGTTTGACGTGTTCAACGTGTGCACGGGCGTGAAGACGACGATCAACTCGGTGGCGCAGCAGATCGTGGAGAAGTTTGGTTCGAAGGCCGAGATCACGCACATCCCGTGGCGCCAGGGCGACGTGAAGGAGTCGGTGTGCTCTTCTGTGAAGGCGTCGACGAAGCTTGGTTTCACGGCGGCGTATACGTTCTCGGCGGGTATTGCCGAGACGCGTGACTGGTTCCTG
>JAADXJ010000729.1:0-15418 GCA_023337735.1 Pythium biforme
AGCGTGAGCTTGAAGTCGGATTCGTTTACGAAAGTCGCATTGCTTGGCAGGCAGGGCGAAAAGCGTGTTGTTCGGAAACCCAGTGCTTGCCAGGTGGCATCAACCACGTACCATTTTTGCGCAACCAACCAGAATTTGGTTTGACCGAACCTTCAATCTCTAATACCATAAGTGCTTATGGATTGGTTGAAATTTCATATAGCACATGTGATTGGTTGAAACACAGGGCGAGATGGCCATCCCCGATGCCCTGATGGCGCATCTTTTGGCATTGTCAAGACTTGGCGGGTGATCCATCCCACCCACATTCCCAAGGCTTTGCGAGCTGTGCCTTCAAGGTGATCGGTTGGTCGATAAGAGAGTGGTGACGATGTAAGTGTACCTGTATCGTTTCGTGCGTCGGACCATCGAGTGCTTGCGTGGTGGTGGAAGATCCGCAGAAGTCACACTGCGCGAGGCGTGGATTTGGTCGGTCCCTGTGACGGAATCGCGCGTGTGGGCCTTTTTTGTTGAAGTTGGGAGTGCCAGAGAAAGTCAGCCGAGGGTCCAGTACAAAGAGCCCGTCTTTTTCCGCCAGCCAACCATTGGTCTCAATCTAATGTGTCTTTTGGGGTACACGGCTAAACGTACTTGGATTCTCCCCACGGGCGCACTTCAACAAGGCGTTTTGGCATAGTTTGAAACACTTGTTTCTTACTGTATCCAACAAAACGAGGGTTTTACCTACCCCTGTTAAATTTTCACCAATCCATAGTCTCGGATCGTCCGTTCGTCTTTAACGAGTGTGTTGGTTATCGTTCCCCCAACCCTTCCCACCCCACTTGGCCCCGCCCTGCATGTTGATGTTCAGGTGGTCTCCACGCCGCCCCTGCTGTATGGGTCAGTCGCTAACTTCTCCCTCGCGCGGAACGCTCGCAGACACCAGTGGCTCCCAACGGCGCACGGGCTTCAACGTCACACTTTGAAGTTCCCTCCCCCCACTCAAGCCCCCAGCTCCACTCCGCTCACCCTCCCCCTCCGCTCAGAGTGTGACGAGTGAACGATGGACATGAACTCGCTCATCCACCGCCGTGACGGCGGCGGCGGGTCCGCATCGCTGGCCCCCTCGGGCTCCTCCATTGATGGCTTCCGTGCGCCGGCCACTGGCGTCTCCGCGTTCCCGAACCCGGGGCTCCCAGGGCTGCGCGCCCACCTCCCCTCGCTCCCGATCCGCTTCCCCACGCTCCACGCGGCCTCGGGGGCCTCGACTACGACGTCCAACGCATCCCCACCTGGTCCGCCGCGATCGTCGCCCGGTACGTCGTCGTCGGTGTCCACTTCGTCGTCCAACCAACAGGCGACGTCGCTCGCGCCGCTACGGTTCATCATCCCGTCCTCCCACTGTCCGCCGTCTTCCGCCTTCCCGTCCACTCTCTCCAGTGACGCGCGCTCGGGCGGGCTGACGATGTCCCAGCACCACGAGCACGCAGCCGCGGCCATGGGCGTGCCGCGGTCGTTCTCGGAGCCGTCGCTGCTGAGCCACGGCCACCATGCGATGCACCACCAGCATAATCGGCCGCCGCCGATCGACATTACGACGTCCCATGGCGGCGGCTTCCACGACATGGACGGCTCGCTCTCGACGGACGGCTCGGACGGCCGCAAGAAGAGCCCTGGAAAGCGTAACCGCACGGTCAAAAACCCGAACCGGTCGACCAAGAGCAAGGCCCGCCCAGGTCTCCGCAAGGGCAAGTGGACCGAGGAAGAGGAGCGGTACGCGACCCAGCTGACCAACTACTTCAAGGAAGGACTGCTCCCGATCGAGCGCGGCACGATGCTTCGTCTCTATCTCTCGCAGAAGCTCAATTGCGAGCCGATGCGGATCACCAAGAAGTTCACCGGTGGAGAGTGCATCGGCAAGCAAGTGTTTCGACCATGCAGTCCGACGCCCGAGTCCCGCATCCGTCTCATGCAAGCCCAACTCGAGCTGGTTGCCCTGGAAGCTGCCTTTATCAAGAAGCTCAAGGAGAACAAGGAAGAAGTGCCCGGTTTAACCGACGACGTGGATGGTACATTGGCTCCGGGGGCGATCGCCGTAAGTGCGCGACCGAAGAAGCGCCGGCCGTACCAAAGAGAGTCGAAGAACTCGGAGGAGGGTGGCCACGACGATGGCCGCGACGGTTTCACGTCGGACTCGTCCACGGCGTCGGACACGACAGCCACCGCGTCGCAGCGATCGACCGAGGGCAAGAAGAAGGGCGACGTCGACGATGCGAGCGCCGTGGGTCTGCTGTTGGATTTCTTTTACAAGGCCAGCAAGAACGAGAATGAGGACGACAAGCCCACGTCGAAGCAGGCAGCCAAGGCATCGGCGTCGGCCGCACCGGTGCCCGTGAAACGCGAGGCGTCGACGGCCTCGTCTGAGCCGGAGCCGGAGCACGAGGATGAGTACAAGTCGGCGGTCAAGGAGGAGCTAGTCGCGTCGCCGACCAAGCGCATGCGCACGCTCTCGATCAGCCAGTGCCACACGGATGTCATCTCGCCCAAGCGCTCGCGCGTCGGGTCGTTCACGCTCATGGCGTCGAATCCGTAGTCGTACACGTAGTCGTACACTATTAGTCCGTACAGTAAAGAACGCAGCCATCGGGAGCGACGTAAAACGCTATGAGGACGCATCGCCCAGCGCATATAAACAGTATAAACCCACCATCCACCCGTCACGCTACCGCGCTGGTTGAGTTGACATCGCCCATTCCGCTCCTCTTGTTCTCCCCTCTTGGAAGGCCGTCCGCTCCACTTCAATATCCCCCTCGCCCCTGCTTCAACGTGGATCCCAACGTTCCATGGAGCTTTTTCCCCCGCGTTCTGGTTTCCCGCGCTTCATGAGTCCGTGAGACACGCGAAGCGCCCTGTGCATGTCGTACGACGGTCGCGCGAAGGTAACGCATTCTCCTCTTCACTTTCTTCCCTCGGGCAGTCGTTGAGCGAGCGTCACACACTTCAACTACCGACTGTTCGCACGTCCCCTCCTCTCCCCCGTCCCCGTCCCCTCCGCCGCTGAGCGATCTTCGATCCATCCTTCCTCTATGGACGAGTTGCGCGTGACGCTTCTCTCGGCGGACTCGACCGACACCATGGCGCCCCCTGCTCCTCCGCTGGCGCCCTCGCGGTCCGCGCGCGTGCGCGACTTCCTCATCCGCGGCAAGCGCGAGTCGTATGGCGACCTCCCGGCCTGGATGTTCCCGGGGGACGGCGAGACGCGGGAGCTGCGCGTGCCCGAGGACGAGCTCCACGTGCTCCGCGGCGCGCGCGAGGCGCCCACGCACAAGCTCTCGCAGTGGCCGTCCACGGCGATCTGCGGCAACGACATCCTCGCGAGCGTGCTCTACTCGTCGGGCATCGTGGCCGCCAAGGCCGGCAAACTCATGCCGCTTACGCAGGTGCTGGTCGCGGTCGTGCTCTACTTCTTCCGGTACATCTACGAGGAGGCCGTGACGGCCATCCCGCTCAACGGCGGCTCCTACAACGTGCTGCTCAACACGACTTCCAAGAAGACCGCCGCAGTCGCCGCGACGCTCGGCATCATCTCGTACTTGGCGACCGGTGTGGTCTCGGGCACATCGGCCATGCAGTACCTTAATACCCAAGTCGAGACGCCCGTCGTGGGCGGCACCATTACTCTTCTCTTTGCGTTCGCTGTGCTCTCGATCATCGGCATCGCCGAGAGCTCCACGGTCGCGCTGGTCATTTTCATCGTCCACGTCGTGACGCTCACGCTGCTCAGCGGCAGCGCCTTGGTGTACGCCATGCAACACCCCGCCGTGTTTGTGGACAACATGAAGACCGACTTTCCCAGCGTCAACGTCGCCGGCGATCTCGTCAAGGGCAACATGGTCACGGCCATTTTCTTTGGCTATTCGTCGGCCATGCTGGGCATCACGGGCTTTGAGACCTCGGCCCAGTTTGTCGAGGAGCAGCAGCGCGGCGTGTTCCGCAAGACGCTGCGCAACATGTGGGTCTCGGCGACCTTTTACAACGTGCTGCTCTCGTGTCTGTCGCTCGCCGTGCTGCCGCTCGAAGGCCCCGGCGGCATCTACGAGAACCGCGACGTCGTGCTTGCGCGGATGGGGCTCGTGTCGTCGGGCAAATGGCTGGAACGATGGGTCTCCATCGATGCCTTTGTCGTGCTCGCTGGCGGTGTATTAACGTCGTACGTCGGCATCACGGGGCTCGTGCGCCGTCTCGCGTTCGACCGCGTACTACCGAATTTCCTCACGATCACAAACGCGTGGCGCGGCACGAACCACTACATCATCCTGCTCTTCTTCGCGCTGCAGTCGAGCCTCGTGATCATCCTCAACGCCGACGCGACCGTGCTCGCTGGTGTCTTCACGTTCGCGTTCCTGGGGGTCATGTCGCTGTTTGCGTTTGGCTGCATGCTGCTCAAGCTCAAGCGCCAAGAGATCCCGCGCGACGTCCACGCGCCGTGGTGGAGCTGCATCTTCGGGCTCATCATGGTGCTGTTGGGGCTGCTGGGCAATCTGCTGGGCGACCCGACCATCTTCACGTACTTTTCGCTCTACTTTATCGTGTTTGCGAGCATCATGTTCCTCATGCTCGAGCGCGTCTTCATGTTGCGCATCGTGCTCTACATCATGCAGCGCGTCTGTCCGTCGCGCAACCGCGGCGCCAAGAAGCGCCACCACACAGGCGCACTGGGCGGACGCACGATCGCCAGCGTCCTCCAGAGCATCCACTTGCCGCCGATCGTCTTCTTCATCAAGACGCCCGACCTCGCGGTGCTCAACAAGGCTATTCTGTACGTGCGCCAGAACGAGCAGACCCACAACCTGCGCATCGTCCACGTGTACGAAGAGTTCCCGTTCACGAACGAGCCGCTCACCGACGAGCAGCTGCGCCGCCGCGAGTTCCAAGAGCTCGTGCTGCGTGACCTCCAGGACATGGTCAGCGTCTTTGACCTCATGTACCCCAAGCTCAAGGTCGACTTTGTCGGCGTCGGCGTGCCCGGCGGCACGTTCGACCCGGCGGTCGTCGAGTGGCTCGCCAACGAGCTGCGCGTGCCGCCCAACATGATGTTCCTGCGCCAGCCGGGCGACGCCCACATCCACCAGGTCTCGACGCTCGGCGTGCGTGTCATCACGAGATAGACCATGGCGATAGAATGAATCCTAATAAATGAAGAGCGTTTCGTACTTAGTCGGATTCCCATGGGAGCTCCCCGAGTCAGCAGATCCCACCGAAGGATACGACGACCTCATGGAAACCACTAAAAGCACGGCGCGTTCGCCTCGTCTTCCTTCTCTTCTTCCTCCTGGATGCGACCAACGGCACTAACTGTACGCGTCTCCTATCTCAGCTCGCGGCCATCCGCCCGCGCTCGCTGTTCGCGTCGGCGGCGCCCGTGGCGCTCACGCTCGCGCTGCTGTCGCTCTCGCACGGCACGCGTCTGCTCACGCGCGCCGACGCGCTGTGCGTGGTCCCCATCGCCGTGCTCGTGCAGATGCTCGCGAACCTCAACGCCATCTACTCGACCTTCCACCGGTCGTTCAACCCGATGAATGCCGCGACCGCCACGACCAAGGACAACAAGATCGTCATCAAGTCGGTACTGTACCATGCACTCGGGTGCTTTCTGCAGCTAACGATCGCTCTCGATTAGCCTGCTATCGGAGAAGCTCGTGCGCCTGTGGTCGTACCTCTTCTTGGTGGTCATCATGGCGCTCGTCGCTGTCGCGCAGGTCACGGGACGCCGCAAGAAACTCCACGTCGCCGGTGCGTGTGCGGCGCTCGCGGTCGTGGCGTTCCTCTACTGCCGCCATACCAAGCCGCTGCCCGTTGTCGGCCTGCAGGAGCTCGTATTCGGACTGGCGCTTGGCCCCATCGCCATGGGCGCGACGGCGCTGCTGCTCGTCGGCAAGGTGCCTTTTGGCGTCGGGCTCTACTCCGTCGCGGTCATGTGCTTTGCCATCGCCTTCCAGGTACGGCGGTATCGACTGGAATCCAACGAACTGTGTGGACACTGCCCGTCTCATGTGTATGTCTAGATCGTGCAGAGCACGGCGGACGCGCCGTTTGCGCGCCGCCTGGGCGTGGCGTCGTCGTCGCTGGCCGTGTCGCTGGGCTTTGACCGCGCGTTCCAGGCGTTCGTGCTGTGCATCACGTTGGCCTACGGCGTGCTCGCCATGAGCGTTTTGCTCCAGGGCCATCTGCCCAACCTCGCGCTGCTGTTCACGTTGGGCAGCGTGCGCGACATGTGCGACGCGTTCCGCGAAGAAAAGCTCAAGGACCTGCCCGACCACGTCGCCACGTTGGGCGCGCGGCTGGGCGGCGGGCTGCTCGTCTCTATCTTCCTCAGCAGCTTTATCGTCTGAGGTGTGTTCTATCTGCAATGCTTTAAATACAAAACGAGCTAGTCCTCTGTGTGCGGCGAGTCCTGGTTGTCCCTCCGTCCGACGAGCCGTGAGAAGAACGACCACGCGACCGAGGACGAGACGCGCGGCGTCGGTGGCGGCGCCGGGGACGCGCTGTATCCGTACGGGTGTGGAGGCGGCAACCCCCCACCCGAGAGGTAGGACGATTCCTGGGCCTTTGAGTTCTCACGGCGGCGCATGAACGCGCGGAACGGACTGTTGGACGACGAACTGGGCGGTTTGGCGCCGTACGACTGCTCAAGCGCTTGCTCCTCTTTCTGCATGGCCGCCGCGACGCCGGCGATGCGGTTGATCAGCCACGCGTGCCACTTTAAAAACTGCACGCCCTGCGCGATGACCTCGTCGTACCACGTGTCGATGGTCGCGCGGCTGGACGAGTCGAAACACTGCTCGTGGAGATTGTTCTCGTGGATGATGCTCAGCGCCGTGAGGTGGAAGTAGTGGTGCAGTTTCTGGTGGGTCGCCAGCGACGACGGCGTTGCGGGCTCGCGCGGGTTGTTGCTACTGCCGCCGGGCATCGCAAACGACCGCACAGTGGACGCCGGCGTCATGGAGCCACGGCCCGCGAGCGACGCGCGACTCGCGGAGCGCTTGTGCGTGAACCAGTCCTCGTCGGATGTCGGGTCCTCGATCTCCCGCGCCGGGTCGTCGTCGCTGTCCTCGTGATTGTTCGAGCCATCCCCGTCCTCATCTTCTTCCTCTTCATCGTCGTCGTCATCGCGATCGTACACTGCGACCGGCAGATTCGCGACTTGCTCCATGATCGTTCGCTCACGCTCCAGGCGGCCGCACTTGGACTCGGCCGTGAGCAGCAGCTCAGCCTGCTCGTGCATCTCCACTTCCTTCGCCTTGATTCTGCCGTACAGCTCGTCGATCTCCTTCCGCGCGGCCTTTAGTGCATCCTCGGACGCATCCAACAACTCTTGGAGCCGCCCTTTGTCCGCTTGGAGCGCCCCCACTTGTGTGTACAGGCGCGCCGTGTCCTGCTCGAGCTTTTCGACGTACAGCTTGTCGCTCGCGGTCTCCTCGTATGCCATGTCGGCTTGCTCCTTTTGGGCCGACTCGTGGTGCATCTTCCACAGCTGAAGCGCCGTGATGAGCGCGCTGTTGGCTGCATCGCCGGCCTGCTGCTCCGCGACCGTCGCCTCCAACTCTTCGATGCGCTGCTGCTGCCGTTGGACGCTGCTGCTGCGGCGGCCGCCGTTCGCGTTGGCGTCCTTGGGGCACACGCAGCGGCGCGCGAGCTGCTCGAGCTCGGCGCTGAGCTGGTACTTGAGCTCCTCGTGGCGCTTGCTCTCGTTCTTCCAGCTCTCGGCTTCTTGGAGTGCCAACTCGTGGCGCCGCCGGTAGAGCTCGCGGTCCGCGACGAGCTCGGCCGTCTCGGCCTCGTGCTGGATCTTGAGCGACTCGATCTCGAGGTGCAGCTCCTCGTTCGACTCGAGCAGGCTCAGCCCGTACTCGGCCGCGAGCCGCGTCTCCTGTTCGTATAGATCTATCTGTAAGACCCTGGGACCAACGAGAGATAGAAAGCGAGGGGACGAAACCACGCACGCGCTCTTTCTTCTCGAGCACCTGCCGCAGCCGCTCGAGTCGCGCGCGGTCGTCCACGGCCACGACGCTGATCGTACCATCGTCCCTGCCATGGAACAACATAAGACTAAACGGTCAATCCCGTCGGCCCCAAACGGCACAAGCCCCGCGAGTTGGACGCTTCGGTGTGATCCACGGTACCCGACGACAAACTCTTCGTCCTCTGGATTCGACTCGAGGCTCTTGCGCGAGTACGCGCGCAAAAACGACCGCCGCTCGACATCGCTCACGCGCTCCGGACTGGCACTGAGGCTGGACCGTCGTGGGGTCATCGACTTGTCGTCACTAGCGCAGTCGACGCTGTTGCTGCGGCGAGAGGCGCGGGCGTCGCGCTCGCGTTCCATGCCGCTTCCCGTCGCGTTCGTTTCTCGTGTCAGTGAAATGTTGGGAAAGTGGCTGCGTTGGAACGCCATGGGCACAAAAATGGGGGAATCGACGCCGAATATTTTAGGCCGGCCGCTTACCTTCTGGAGGGGTAGGGGTTTGACTGGCGAAGAAATCTCAGGCAGAGACGTCGCATATGGAATTTTGGAGTTCCTCGTTCTAGTGACATTGTGGGAAATGGGTTTTGGCTTTTTGAAAAAGTGGGTTGAGGGGTGCAAACGGGTTCTTGGTGTGATGTTTTTTTGGTTCTGCGCGTTGGCGATTGCTTTGCGCGGCAACCAGCGTTTTTTGCCGCGTCTGGAAATCGAACCCGACGGGGGAACTGCAAGTGCGCGTTGGGAAAATCCACCGCCGACGATCTTGTCGTTCGTGCAGTCCACGGAAACGCAACGCACGGGTGCTCGCATTTCGGGGTCGCCGGGTAGAAGTTGAGACGAGAGAGTTCGAGCACGATGGCGTCAAACGCAATTGATTTGGTTGTCGACAGCTCGGACGAGTCGGACGGCTCGCGATCGCCGTCGCCGCCTCCAACGGTAAGTGTTTGGGAAATGCCAACAGTTGGAATTGTTTTGTTGGCGTTGGATCACTAATTGACGTCCAACGAATGTTCGTCAGGTGCCGTCCCGCCCGAAGCTGCGCACGCGCCGAGCCATCGCGTATGAGGAAGAGGGCGATTCGAGCGACGCCAATGCGAACGCACCCATGCGCGTAGTCCTGCGCGCCAACACCAACGGTCATACCACCATCACCAGTGCTCGCACCAACACCAACTCCAACTCCAACGGTTCGCGTCGCGATCGCCCGGTTCGCCAACAGAACAAGTTGGTGCTGACCCGCGACAGCAGCGAGGAGGATGGCGGAGGGGACGACGACGAGGAGGAGCACCACGACGTGGACGATGACTACGAACAACCGGTAGAGCGCATGGAGGAGGAGGAAGAGGACGAGGATTTTAACTCTTCTGTGGAGGAGGAGAACGACGAAGAGGACGAGGAAGAATCTGTCGGCCACCGCCGTAGTGGACGTGCGCGGCGGACCGTGCAGAGGACCGGCGGTGCGGACGTTGATTCGGAGGACGACGACGGCGATTTCGAGATCCGCGTGGTACCACGGCGCGGAGGAGGAGGCGCGTACGGCGGAGGAGCGTTCGGGGGAGGAGGGCTGGAGCACTCGACGCGACCGCGCCGCGCGCCAGCACCAGCGCCCAAGCCGTCGGTGTCCATCAGCCGCAAGCGCAAACGTCCGTCCTCCGCCTCCGCCTCCAGGGCAAGCAGGGCCAAGACGCGCAAGCCCCGGCAACGCCAACAGTACAGCGACGACGAGTACGAAGGTAACCCCAAGCGCGGCAACGCGAGCGACAGCAGCGACGTCGACGCCGACTGGCTCATGTCGGAGGACGACGGAGATGACGTAAAAGCCCGCGGAAACGCCAACACGGACGACAACGAGATCGACGAGAACGCGTTTATCGTGGAGAAAATCCTCGCGCGCGAGGTCCACACACTCAAGGTATGCAGTGTGCATTTACTCTATGGAGCTGATGAGGGGAGCCGCGATACTGAGGTGCTGTGTGTATGACAATGAAGGAATGGGCGCGTCTCCGCGCGAACAAGACCACGCGGTTTCTGACGAACGCGTCGATTTTCGTGGACGACAGCGACGACGAAGGCGAGAAGGAAACCACGCCAACGACGCAGGAAGAGACGGCCGACGACAACGCCAACGCCAACGACGACGTGGTCGTGGTTGTGGACGGCCCGTCGGGTTCGACCGCCGGGCAGAAGGAGGAAGAGCGGTACTTGATCAAGTGGAAGAACCTGTCGTACATCCACGTGAGCTGGGAGACCGAGAAGAATCTCATGGAGGTCGACCGCAACGTCAAGGGCAAGATCCAGCGCTTCCGCGAGAAAGAGATGCTCGGACTGATCTCGGACCGCATGCACGGCGACGAGTATTTCAGCCCGGAATTCCGGGATGTGGATCGCATCTTGGATATCCAGGACAAGCCCGGCGACAAGTACACGCCCGTGGACGACGACGAGGACGACGACGAAGACGACGAGGAGAAGGGCAAACCCAAGCTCAAGTACATGCTGATCAAGTGGAAGGCCCAGCCGTACGATATGATCACGTGGGAGCGCGAGGATGATGTGCACGACGACGCGGCCGTCAAGGACTACGAGGCCCGGCTCGCGCGTGCCGCCGAGCGATACAAACGCATGGCGACCGCCAAACCCTCGAAGAACAAAGCCCGCAAGAACCCCAAGTTTCGCGGCTACTCGGCGACCAATACGCCACCCTTCAAGGAAGGCCAGACGTTCGAGTTGCGCGACTACCAGCTGACCGGCGTCAACTGGATGCTCTTCAATTGGTACCAAGGACGAAACTCGATGCTCGCGGACGAGATGGGGCTCGGCAAGACCGTACAGACCGTCACGTACGTGAACCACTTGGCCGAGGTGGAAGGACTGCCCGGACCGTATCTAGTCGTGGCGCCGCTGTCCACGCTCGGCCACTGGCAGCGCGAATTTACCAACTGGACGAACCTCAATGCCGTCGTGTACCACGGCTCGGCGGAAGCTCGAAAAGCCATCCAGAACTATGAGTTCTTCCTTACCGATGAAGAATACCGGAACGCCACCAGCGACGACTTTTCTGGCAAGGCGAAGGTGCCCAAGGTCAGCAGTGGCACGTGCTATCGCTTCGACGTGCTGATCACGACGTACGAGATGTGCGGGACACCGGATTTCGCCAAGCTTGCGCGCGTCAATTGGCAGCTGTTTGCCGTCGACGAAGCGCATCGCCTGAAGAACCGCAACTCGAAGCTGTCAGTGCTGATCCAGAAGAACTTCAACTACGAGAATATCCTACTGCTTACAGGCACGCCGCTGCAGAACAATGTCGAAGAGCTGTGGACACTGCTGAACTTCTTGGACCCGGAACGGTTCGACTCCATGGAGGATTTCCTGCTAGATTATGGCGAACTGAAGGACGTGTCGCAGGTCGAAAAGCTGCATGGGGAGCTCAAGCCGTTCCTGTTGCGACGCATGAAAGAAGACGTGGAAAAATCACTGGCGCCGAAGGAAGAAACGATCATTGAAGTCGAGCTCACAGTGCTGCAGAAGCAGTACTACCGAGCGATCTTTGAGCAAAACACCGAGTTCTTGGCGCGAGGCATGAAGCGTTCGCACGCACCGAGCCTCATGAACGTGTTGATGGAGCTCCGCAAGTGCTGCAACCACCCGTTCCTCATCAAGGGTATGGAGCAGCGTGAGGTCGCACGCATCCGCGAGCAGAAGGACCTGGCGAGAGAAGAGATGGAGCGACAGGCCATGGAGCTTCTCGTCACAGCATCCGGAAAATTGATCCTGCTGGACAAACTGCTCCCGCGGCTCAAGGAAAATGGCCATCGTGTGCTCATCTTCTCCCAGTTCAAGATCATGCTCGACATCCTGCAGGATTACTTACGCCAACGCTCATACCGCTGCGAGCGCATTGACGGCAACATCACGGGCAACGACCGCCAGGCGGCGATCGATCGGTTCAGCGCCCCGGAGAGCCAGTCGTTTATCATGTTGCTGAGTACGCGAGCCGGTGGTGTGGGTATCAACCTGACGTCTGCCGACACGGTGATCATTTACGATAGTGACTGGAACCCGCAAAACGATCTCCAGGCCCAGGCGCGATGCCATCGCATCGGCCAGAAGAAAAGCGTCAAGATTTATCGCCTACTGACGGCGAAAACGTACGAGCTCCACATGTTCCACCAGGCGTCGATGAAGCTCGGCCTCGACCAGGCCGTGCTTGGGTCGATTCGCGATCGGCAGCAGCATGGCGCGGAGGCAGTGGGCACGACGAAACGCCCCAACGCGCCGATGTCGAAAGACGAGATCGAGAATTTGCTCAAACACGGTGCCTACGAGATGTTCAAAGAAGACAAGGACGGAGAGGCCGAGGCCGCGAGCAAGCGCTTTAGCGAAGAAAGCATTGACCACATTCTCAGTCGCAGTACGACGATCATCCATGACCCCAAGGCCGACAAAGACGGAGACGAAGCCAGTGGAAAAAAGAGCCTCATGTCGTCGTTCTCGAAGGCGACGTTTGTGAGTTCCGACAATCCGGACGCGCAAGTCGCGCTGGACGATCCGGATTTCTGGACCAAGGTGATCGGTTTGCAGGCACCTGAGAAGGTCGAGCCGTCGCCACTGAGGAAGCGTCGGTGTCGTCGAGAAATCAAATCGTATGCGCAGGACGACAGTGGTGCGGAAGAAGAGACGAAGAAGCGTGGCCGCGGCCGGCCGAAGAAGCAGGACGCGGATTTTGAAGAATACGTGATCTCATCCGACGATGACGACGAAGACGAAGACGAGGATGGCACGGATGAGGTCGACGATGACGACTTTGAGGACGGCCAGAAGCCAAAGAACAAGCGCCAAGTGAAGCTGCCCAAACTCCCGAAACTCTACCTGTATCAAGAACGCATCAGCGACCTGCTCACGACATTCGGCTACGGTCGCTGGAAGGAGATGGCGGACAGCAACACGATCCTGTCGCAGTATCCGCTCTCGCAGATCGAGACGTTTTCCCAGGAACTGCTCGCGAGCCTCATGCGCGTCGCCGCGACAAACTTTATCGTCACGAAGACGGCGCCGCAGCCGCCCGTGGGCACCGACGGACAAGTGTTTCCCGCAGCACCGCTTCCTCCCGTCCCACCAACGCAACAGCGGATCAACGACTTGCTAGACTCGTACGCGGACCGCTTCCGCTTTGTACCGACGATGCTAGCGGACATGAAGCTGCAAACCATCAGCCAAGTGTTCGTGTACTCTCCCGGACTCCCGCGCACAGCGCCAACACTGAAAGCCGAACGAGACGCCTCGAACAAGCTGCAGCAGATCGATCGGATGTTCTGTCTGTATCTCTTTGTGCAGCAGCAAATTGGACCGATCTACCCGATGAACGCGTTGCTGAGTGACTTGCTTCGTGTCAAGGATCGCGCCAAGATCCCTAAACTGATCATTGACGGCGTTCTTCCTCCGCATCGACCAGATAAACCGAAGACAAAGGCACCGCTAAAGCCCATTGTGGAAGAGATCAAGACAAGCGAAGCTACAGTGTCAACGGCGCCGATAGAGAGTGCTTCCACGAGTACGCCGGCGAGTGAGGTTGTGGCTGAGAGCGTGGCTGTGGATGAAGATAAGTCGCCCAAGAAGGATGACGCTGTAGTGGACGAGGCCGCTGCAGCAGCAGCAACACCCATCGCCTCAGCCACGACGAACGGCTCCACCACTCCTGAAGATGCAGCGAAAGCGGATGCGGCGGAAGAGAGCGGCTCGTCAGTGCCCTTGGAGCAGCCATCGCCATCGCCACCGGTCAAGGGAGAGAGTGAGACGACTGTAACGACTACCAGCCCCGATCAACCGGAGACACCAGCGGTCGAGCCTGTCAGCGCCGATACCGAGGAGAAGAAGGAAGGTGGTGACGCGATGGAGGCGCCCAAGGGCGAGGTTGTCGACACGTCTTCCACCAAGCTACCACAAGAACCAACAAAGACATCGTCGCCGCCGATAGCTCCGCCGACACCGGCGATCAGAGAACAGCATCTTCGCGTGGCGTTGTCACGGCTGCAGGCACTTCCCGACGTTGGTGTCGCCGTGTCCGTGGCCCCGTGGTGGATCGCGATCGTAGACGACGTGCTGCTCCTGCTCTACGTCTACAAGCACGGTTGGATTAAGGCGCGTGCGCTGCCATCGTCGCTGACCCACGAGAGCATGCTCTTTGGCGCACGCGCCGGTGCGCACGATGTTGCGCGGTGGCCGAACGTGCAAGCGTTGAACCGGCGCGTACGAGCGCTCGTGGCGACCTGGACAAACCCTAAGCGGCTCGCTGCGCATGCCAACGTCGTGCGGGCGAGAGAGCAGATGCGCGCTTCGGCAAAGGCCGCGAAGGAAGCCAAGGCTGCCACGGCCGCGGCGGCGCAGCGCAGGCTTGTTCCTCCCGCTCTTCCGTCCGGCATGCAGCCGCCGCCACGCTTGATCAATGGACCTCCGCCGCAACAGCCCTCGGGCGGGGCCGTCCTCCTCCATCGCCTGTTGTCCATGGACGACGGCGCCGTCCAGGCCGTGATCACGAAGAAGCGCATGCGGTTCGCGAAGCTTGTCCATCAACACGGTATTCCCGACGTGCGCGGGTGCACCAGCGACCAAGACCAACTGGAAAAGTGGCGCCACTTCCGCCAAGACCCGGTGTTGGGACTCGCGCGGTTCCCGCTGAGCGAACTGCTCTTGGAGGCCAAGGACCTCGAACGCTTTTGTCGTCTTCACCAGGAAGACATCGTGCCGGATCGATTTCCGCCACCGCCTGAGCCGCCCGTGGCGTCCATTCTCGGTTCTCGTCGTGGTTTCTGGGGCATCAAGCCGCCGCTCTGCCGCCGCGTCGTTCACCGCATCGAGCTCTTCCGCGCGCTGCGCCTCGAGCTGCTGGTACTACCGCTCCAGCCGCTCGTCGACATCGTGAACAAGGTGATTGATGAGATCTACTTGACGGACCGCGGTGCGACGCACCATTACCCGGCGTGGTGGGAGTCCCCCAAGCACGACATCTTGCTGCTCCAGGGCGTGGAGCACTACGGGCTCGACGCTGGCGTGGAAGAAGTGTGGACGCTGCAGTCCTTTGTCGCGTCGAACCCATCTAAAGCATACCCGTCGCACACGTGGGTCGAGAACCACGTCCACAACATGGTCATGCGCGCGCACCGGATCCTCAAGCAAGTGCGGCAGATCCAAGCGCAGCAACAGGCGGTCGGAACGGCCGGGGCGACCGCTGTCTCTAGCACTGGCACTCGGCGTGCACCGCTCACGGCCGAGGAGAAAGAGCAACTGCGCGAGCAAGAACGCAAGCGGCTGCTCCAGCAGCGCGCGGTGCGCGCCGTCGAGTCGGTCGAGCGCCAGCGCTTCCGCGATCTCCACGGCATGCGGCAGGAAGATCCGCAGTTTTCCCTGTTTGCCAACCAG